>JAJPUD010007750.1:87058-101596 GCA_023553655.1 Myrmecobius fasciatus | reverse complement strand
GAGTTTGGTAGGAGTCCTTCATTCCCTATTTTTTCGAATAGTTTATATAATATTGGAGTTAATTGTTCTTTAAATGTTTGGTAGAATTCACATGTAAATCCATCTGGTCCTGGGGATTTTTTCTTAGGGAGTTGATTAATGACTTGTTCTATTTCTTTTTCTGAAATTGGACTATTTAAGTAATTTATTTCCTCTTCTGTTAATCTGGGCAATCTATATTTTTGTAGATATTCCTCCATTTCACTTAGGTTATCAAATTTATTGGCATACAGTTGGGCAAAGTAACTCCTGATTATTGCTCTAATTTCCTCTTCATTGGTGGAAAGTTCTCCCTTTTCATTTTTGAGACTAACAATTTGATTTTCCTCTTTCCTTTTTCTAATTAAATTAACTAGAGGTTTATCTATTTTGTTGGTTTTTTCATAAAACCAACTTTTAGTTTTATTTATTAATTCAATAGTATTTTTACTTTCAATTTTACTAATCTCTCCTTTTATTTTTAGGATTTCAAGTTTGGTATTTGATTGGGGGTTTTTAATTTGTTCTTTCTCTAGCTTTTTTAGTTGCAAGCCCAATTCATTGATTTTCTCTTTTTCTATTTTATGCAAATAAGCATCTAGAGATATAAAATTTCCCCTTATTACCGCTTTGGCTGTATCCCACAAATTTTGGTATGTGGTCTGATTATTGTCATTCTCTTGAATGAAATTAGTAATTGTGTCTGTAATTTGCTGTTTCACCCATTCATTCTTTAGGATAAAATTATTTAGTTTCCAATTGCTTTTTGGTCTATTTTCTCCTGGCCTTATATTGCATGTGATTTTTATTCCGTCATGATCTGAAAAAAATGCATTTATTATTTCTGCCTTCCTGCATTTGATTTTGAGGTTTTTGTGTCCTAACACATGGTCAATTTTTGTATAAGTTCCATGGACTGCTGAGAAAAAAGTAAACTCCTTTCTGTCTCCATTTAATTTCCTCCAAAGATCTATCATACTGATAATAGAAATTCATTGTACTGGGAAAAGACAACCTGGGTTCTAATCCTGTGAAGTTAACTTTTTTTTTTTTTTTTTTGCTTTTTTCTGAGGCAATTGAGGTTAAGTGACTTGCCCAGGGTTACACAGCTAGGGAATATTAAGTGTCTGAGACAAGATTTGAACTCAGGTCCTCCTGACTTCAGGGCTGGTGCTTGTGAAGTTAACTTTTAAAAGAACACCCATTCATGTTAATGCAATTAAGCAGCTTCTAGTTGGCTACTATAATTTGACTTCTAAGCCTAGAAGAGTATTCTATGACTTAGAGGCAAAAGGGACTTTAGAAGATATTTCTTCCAACTTTTTTTTTTTTTTTTTGCTAAACCATGATTACTAGTAGGGAATATTTATGGTAAAAAAGAAAAATGTATATTAATTTTTAAAAAGCAAGTAAATGAAAAATTGAAAAGCCAATAAAGCTGCAATATCTTGTTGATCCCAGAGGAAACCAGAAAGAATGAATTGATGAGATTTGGAAAAATGGAAGATGACAGGCCAAAGAAGCTAAGGCCAATCTTATTCCTGAATCTAAGGAGGTGGGGTGAAAAGGGAAAAGATGAGGAAGTAAGATAGGAACAATTGTAGTCTCCTATCCCTAAGGCAAAAAGACATCTTTGCTCCCAAAAATGAACACAGGTACAGACACTATGTTGTAGCTTTGAATTTCCTTTGAACCCAGCATAAAATAAGGACAAGACTTCTTGTACTTTCTACCTCGTTAAGATGCTAAGGAAGAAAACAAGCATTTATTAGATTCATGAAGTGTGTCAGGCACTATGCTAAGTGCTTTACAAATATCTCATTTTATTCTTACAATAATCCTGAAACATTATTATCTCCATTTTGCAATTGAGGAAACTGAGGCCAACAGAAGTTAAGTGACTTGCCCGGGTTCACACAGCTAGGAAATGGCTAAGGTCAAATTTGAACTCAGGTCCTCCTGATTACAGGATGGATGCTATAGCCACTGTGCCATCTAAGCTTCTCCTATTCCCTTACTTTCATATTGGCTTACCAATACTCTATTTTGTTCTACACATTATAATTTACCACCATAACACTGATTCCCAGACTGTGTATTCAATCTCTAAAAAGCCCAGCAACCAAAAGATCATATAAAAAAAAAGTGTTCTAAGTCACCAACAACTGAAGACATGCAATTTAAAAAAACTCGGGTATCACCTCATAATGATCACGTTGGCAAAGTTGACGAAAAAAGGAAAATGATGAATGCTGGAGGAGTGGTGGGAAAACAGATACATTAATGTACTTGGAGCTATGAACTGGTCCAGTCATTCTGGAAAGCAATTTGGAAATATGCCTAAAAGGCTTTTAAACTGGGCATATCAACAATGACTTAATGATACTACTACAATGTCTGTACCTAAAAGAGACCAAAAAAAGAGGGAAAGGGCCTGGTATGAACAAAACTACTTATAGCAGCTCTTTCTGTGGTGGCAAAGAATTGGAAACTCATAGGTTGGCCATCAACTGGTGAATGGTTGAATAAGTTATGGTATGTGATCTACTGTGCTATAGAAAATGAAGGAGCTGTTTTAGAGAAACCTGTGAAAACTTGTCTGAAACTCTTGCAAAGTGAAATTAGGAGAGAGAGGAACAATTTATTATAATAATGATATTGTAAAGACCAACAACTTTGAAAGACTTAGAAACTCTGATACACACAATAGAATAAGCACAATTCATGATTCAGGATGAAACATGCTGTCCACCTCCAGATAAAGAGATGATGAAGTCAGAGTCCAAACTGAAGTATATATATTGGTCTAAGTAAGAAGTGATGAGGACCTGAACTGAACTTATGTGAGTAGAGAAGAGATGGATATAAAATATGTTGAGGGAGGAGGGGTGTATAAGTAAGATTTGGCAATTGATTGGAAATGTGGGGGGAGAATGAGATAAGAATGCCACTTAGATTTCATGAATGAAGTGGAAGATGGTAGTGTTCTCAATAAAAATAAGGAAGGTTAGAAGGAGCAGATTGGAGGGAAAGATGAGTTCTATTTTGAACATGCTGAGTTTGAAAACCCTAGGATATCTAGTTTGAAATGTCCAACATGTAATTACCTTTATTTTACAGATCTCACAAAGGGCCAGAGATGGATTTGGGAAGACAGTCTAGGTGGCCTGTCTTCCAGGTTAGGAGGCTTTTCGTTGATCTCCACTTCTACCCCAGGTTCCTTTGCCAATTATTTCCTTAAAAGTTATTTCTTCAGTCCTTTAAGTTTTTACCTGGAAGTCCCATGTCAAGGACTCTGCCCCAAGTGAAGTCTGAATAATAGAAGGCAGTACTGAGCATATGACCATCAGGGTGAATAAATGCCCCAGAACAAGATGCAAGTACAAAGTTTTAGAGAAGGCTGTTACCTGCAGTGCTCTAGCTGTACCTCTTCTC
This sequence comes from Myrmecobius fasciatus, assembly GCA_023553655.1. NCBI lineage: Eukaryota > Metazoa > Chordata > Mammalia > Dasyuromorphia > Myrmecobiidae > Myrmecobius > Myrmecobius fasciatus. Next base: position 98,143 of record JAJPUD010007750.1, on the reverse strand, counting down.
ACAGAAAAAGGGTGCCTCAGAATTGTTTTTCCAGATCTATACTGGGTCCTAACACGATTCCGAATGACCAGGTCCTCATCTGCCTTGTCTAGGACAGGGGGCCTCCATGAGGGATAATAGCAGATTCTCCTAGATCTTTTCTGTTTGGATTACTCTGATGCTGGCAAGTAACAGTACCAACATTTCCCAGGTGGATGCTTGGGACCACATACTGTCTGACTGTCCTTCTAGTTTAAGGGCTGCTAAACCAAGGCAGGGACAGAAAGCTTTCCAGAAACATGCTTCTAGCTCAGCTACCTATATGGGGAGCCAGAGGCTGAGGGCTTACTTATATAGACAGTTGAAAGTTTTGGAGCTTAAGAGGGGGAAGGAAGGCAAATAGGAGAATAGTACCCCCTAAGATTACCTGGGGGTAAAAGCATATTAAATTGACAAATTAATGCCTTGAGAAGGATTTACAAAGGATCTTCTCAAACTCACCATTGAGGGGAATTTTACCTTACAGTGCCACTGAAGCCCTTGCTTCAGTGGACAATGCTTTGGGCATCCTCTGCTCAATTTCCTCATTCCTACAAGCGCCAATCACAATCTGTTCCAGAGGGGTAGGACTCTGTGGAGAAACCGTGGCAAAAATACTGGAAAAACTGTTCTTTTTCTGTTTTAAAAATTGCTGTTATGACAAAATTATTTTAGTTTTCCTCTTTTATTTTAATATCTATTTTGACCCTAACCAGTAGATCATGACTATATGTACATAGCTACCTATGTAAACTAATTTGTTTCTTGTCTCATGCAATTGTTTCTATGTCTCAATTTCATTTTTATGGTGCTGTTTGTGAAATGATATTTTTATCAGAAGTTAGCCAATTTTTCTTTATTCATAGAATTATAGGTTTTTAGAGTTCAAAGTTAAGATAATGTAGTCCAACATCAAATTCCCCAACTCATTTTACAAATGAGGAAACTGTAGTTCAAGGAATTGAAGTGGGTTTTTTCCAAGGTGACCTGCTCTTTAAATAGAGAATCGGGGTTATAACTAAGTCTCATGACTTAGACTCCAGTCCTGTTTCTACTTTGTCAATTTGGTTCCGATTGGCATTCAGCCCTATACCATTCTAATTAAGTTAATATTTGAAGTCTAAATACACTAAAGAAAACAACAAACTCTTTCACCATCTAAGAAAGAATAAGCCAACATTTATGCAGCCCTTTATGGTTTGCAAGTCACTTTATCTCAGTTGATCCTTCTAATAATAACTCTATTAGTTAAGTACTGTAATTATTTTCTATTTTACAAATGAGAAAACTGATCTTAGAAAATAAGTGGCTTTCCCAGCAACACCTGATTGGGACACATTGGAGGCAGTGTTTCAACCTCTGACTTAAAATCTAGTGTACTATCCACTATTTCTTGGTACCACTAAAGGGAAATTGGGGAGACAGCTCAGGACTGGCACAGCCTATCTGAGAATAGAATGTGTAATAGGGGAAAGGGGCCCCAGAGCCAGACCCAAGACAAGTCCCTCAGACTGAAGAATCTTCCAGAAGACTCAGACCCTTTTTAGAATGTGGATTCTAGGGTAGTTAATGGGCTTTTCTGAAGAGATATAATTATTTCACAGCAGTGGTGAGTCAAAGGCCAAAGCAGAAGAAAGAGGATGTGGATTTCAAGCTTTTTTTTTTTTTCTTTTAAACTAGGGAATTGATTATCCCTCAGGCGGAAGGGCAGCCCTGGAGCTGATCCCTTTGTCATGCAAAGTCTGGGTTTTCTCTTCAATTCCCGAAAGTACAAATGTATAAAATAGACATAAGTAGTACAAGGTTCTTCTGAAATGTAATGCTGGGGCTGTCAGAGAATCAAATGGTGCTGGGACTGGGTCTAATAGAGAAGAGTGAAGAAAGGGGAAGTTACAGATCATGAGAAATACATTTTTTTAAACAATTAAATATTTATTAATGGCATAAAAGCCATTTGTTCGATCATTTTAGTTAGAGCAATGGGATTGAATGTACTTTTTTGAGTCATTTTTTAAAAGTGGATTTTATTGATGTAATTTGCTTTTACATTACCTAGATTTCCCCTCTGTTCTTTCCTTCTCTTCCCCTTTCCCCTCCACATAGAGTCATTCCTTATAATTAAATCACCTTAACACATTTTAACTTTGATAACATTTATCAGGTAAGACCACATCCCAGTTAATCAGAAATCTTAATGTAAAATCTTTGGAAGCCATTGGATGATAATGGGGAAGGAGGGAGGACAGGGAAGAGAATTCTGGTAGATGCTCAAGCTGATAGTATATATAGTCTGATAGAGCACCCCTAGTATCCTGAAGGGTGAATGTAACCAAGATCTAGGACATGAGACTCATCTATGAAAGTGACAGTTGGCAAAAGGATCCTTAGTTTTATATGGACTAGAGAAGCCAGAAAAACTAGAGCTTCCAGAGAGTAAAATGATCTGGAATTAAATTCAACATTTCTCTAAGGAGATTGGGGGAAGAAAAGGAATAAAAAAGGAAATACTATTTCTGCCTGTTGTCTAAACCAAATCTCTCATGATTGTGTTGCCTTGGCATTAGTTCCTTGTGTTATTTCCCAGCCAGATGCTTAGTGGTTTAAGTTAGAGTGAAATTGCAAGAATAGAATTCATTCTTCCATCTTTCTCCGTGGGCAGTGAGGAGGTGAGCTGAGTAAGGTAGGCTGGGAGATAGGCCCAACAGGAAGCTATAAGAATAGAGGCAATAGCATAGCTGCTCATATTTGTTCATTGTTATTGGGAAGCTATAGGAAGCCTAGATGGACATAGTATGAGTGTTACTTTCTCATAAAAAGGAAATGTGGGCAGGATCCCATCTAGCTGCAATTTTTGCTAGGGTGTTAGCTGTTCAGGAGATAGCTCTGTAGTACAATTGGTACAGTCTTCATGTTCTTGAGCATTTGATTTATTGGATCCTGTACAATATAAAACACATTGGACCCAGTCACTCAGAGTTTGACATGCAATATGGTATTGGACAATGCTATTTAAACTTCTTTAGAGGAGATATACCTTTTCATCCTATTCACCCTGAAGCAGATAAATCTAGGGCAATAGTAGTAAAGTATTGTTTTTTTTTTTTAATAGGGGGCATTTATTTCCATAGCCACAGTGTTATAAGTGGGAGATTTGCTCCTGCATGGCCATCAAAATCTTAATGCCTTAACCAGTATAGCTCCTGAATCTTGGCTTTACTCCTAACTAGAGTAAATACAAAGGGAATGTCACATTCATTCCCTCCTTGCCTTTCCCTTCCCCAGCTGACTACATCATCACTGGAGAGATTAGATCAGTAATTCAGCCTAGACTTAATATTAAATATTTTTGTACATGATATTTTCAAATCTCCCAAGAAAATAAAAGGAATGTAATATGTTTCAAATAGTTATGGATATGATCTTGTTATTTTCTTCTTTCTTGATCTCCTTACTACTTATTGGAGGAACACTGGACACTAACAGCTTTGAAACTGTCCATATACAGGGATGGTCCAGCAAGATCCACAGGAATTGACAGTTTGGAGTCAAGTAAGAGTCAACAAAAGCCAAAAAGGGAGCTGAAAAGCAAAGAAAAGCAAAGAAAAGCAAAGCTTTTCTCTCCATTTGCCACTAGCAATGAGCTCAGAACACTGTCAATTACTGAGTTGGGATGTGTGGAAATTTCTTCCTCTTTCCCCCTCCCCAGCTGTGATCACTCCTGCTGGCTTCTAATGTCTCCCATTCGGTATGGCAACACATAGAAGGAGCAGTTGACAGAAGAGATAATAAAGATCCCTTCTCCCCTTTTAAAAAATTACTCCAAATCAATTATCTCCTTTTTTCTCCCTTTGGTCAATGACTCACCACTCACCACTGCCTGTGTGCTCAATGATGTCCTTAATTGGTTTCAAGGAAGCTCAAGAAAACACTGTTAGGTGAAATAATGTTATATAGGGGAAAGTTATTTCCATAGCAACAATGTTATAAGTGGGAGAATTGCTCCTGTATGGCCATCAAAACTCCATTCTAAATGTCTTAAAAACAGCAGGTAGATTGAGGTGAAATGAAATAAAATGAGGTCCTACCAACATTTTCTCCTCCTTTCCCCTCTCCTCTTCTTTTCCCTTCTTTCTCTCCCTTATCCTTTTCTCTTTCCTTCTTCTCCTCCTTTCCCCCACTCTCCTCCCCTTTTCTTTTCTTTTCTTCCCTTCCCTTCTCCTTTGCTTCTCTTCCCTCCCTTTCTTAATCTCCCCTTCCCCTTCCTTCTTCTTTCCTACTCACTTCTCTACTGCAGAGATGGAAATTACTTTATATCTTTATATCTCAGAATTGGAAGTGACACCTAAAGTCAGACATAACAATCTAGAGATTTTATCTACAGTAATGCTAACATGTACTATCCATCCACATTCTACCTCCTAAGGCACTGTGATTTCCAATTTAAGATAACTCTAATTGTTCTTGTTTTACTTTCTGATTAGACTATTTTCTACTAGAGGGAGAAGAGGTTCACAGTGGATGAAGGCAAGGAAATAATCACTACCTACCACTTGGAAGGACATCATAGTGGGTTTGGATATAATGCATTAATCATATTATTGCAAAATAAGTTTGATTTAAAGGGTAATGTTATGTGAGGCTGGCTTGTAATTGTATTTCCTCATCAAAGCTCTTTAAAGTGCTTAGAATCTACATTCAGGGGAAAAACCTGTATAATCAGGAAGGGTGTCTCATGAGCTACTTCCCCCTCCCTTCTTACTAGCAAACATTAACACTACACTCGATGCTATGCCAACTTTGAGAAAATTCTCCTAGGTGATAAAAAGCTTTTTCTATTGTCTTCAGTCTGATTCAGAAACAGCCCCACCCTGAATAAAGGAACGAAAGAGTGTACTTTTCCATGTGGCTTTCTCAGGTGGAACCAGAGATAGGATGTGTCACGGATTGAGGCTGGATAGTTCTATGATCTGGTTCAAAGCCTCTGTATCTGGGGAATAAGAGAAAGTTTTGGGTAGAAAGTTCTTGGAAGGTTTGGATATCAAAGTACCATGGGATAGGTATAGGGATACAGGTAATTGAGCTGAGGGGCCAGAGAAAGATTAAACAATCAATAATTATGGCACAAAAAGAAGATAGACATCATTAAATGTATCTGAGGTGAGTGGTATGAAATGTATCCTTAAATAAGTGGGCTTTTAAAGTCAAATTCAATTGATATGGGCAAGGGAAAAGAGAGAACTTTGGAGATTGTGAATTTTCTAATTGGGTGGCTAGTGGAGGAGGGAGGCAGGCTAGTTAGATACAGGAGAAGCTCACAAAGAGAAGAAGTATGGCATCTGGCAGCATCCTATTTTAACTAGTTTGGGGGCTTGGGCTTGTTTTTGTTTTTTGTTTATTTGTTTGTTTTTTTGAGGGAGAGAAGCAGAGACAAGCCTGTAGCATAGGAAACTCAGTGAGAAAGCTCCCTTTACCCATGCTTGTCAACTAAAAATCTTAGAATTGCCTCTGGATCTGTCAGTAGGTGGCAGAGTCTGCACTAAACCCCAAGTCTTCCTGTCTGGGAGGACAGCTTAGCTCATCAAGCTACATCATAGTGCTTTCCATTTTAATTATTTATCACTAACAAGGTGCTGAGCTTTGTTGTTTCTATTGGCTGAAATAGTGCAAGTATTGTTAGGGCCTTCTTGATCCTTCCACCCAGAGGCAAAGTGACATCACCCTAGTTATGTCTCTGGCTGCCAGGGGCAGAAAGCAAGGTCCAGAGCAAAAGCAATAACAGGATCTGTGACAACATCCAAAAGGAAAAGCAAAACAATGGGGTTTGGAGTCCAGCTGTGGACATTTAATGCTAAGATAAAAAACACTTATAAGAGTTCAGAAAAGAGTGGGTACATGCTGGATTTTATGCCCACCTATGTGAAGCTGACCCCCAATGTCCAATTCCTTCAAAATATTGGGTACTGGTCAGTTCCTGCTACTAGGTACTTCCAGGACCACAGCTATCTCTAATGGGCAATAGACAGACTAATTAGTCTTCATCAGGGTGTGTTCTCCTGAATCCTAATTTTTCCCCAAGATTGGAGATATCTTGGAATAGCTTACCAAACTTTCAGTGTTAATGGGATGATCCTATGACAATTCTATTCTCTATTAGACAAATCTGACAAGAGAAAGCTAGGTATAGCTAAGTGGATATATTGTTCCATTAATTGGAGCTCCATTAATTGAAATTAAGAACACTTGAGTTCAAATTTGTACCAGATACTTAACAGCTGGGATCCTGAGTAAATCCCTAGATCTCTTTCTGTAAAAGCTTTTTCATCTGTAAAATAGGGATAATAAGTACACCTACCCAGGGTTATTATAAGAATAAAATGATATAATATTTGCAAAGCACTTCACAAGCAGTCTAGTGTTGTATAAATGCCAGATATTATTGTTATCATTTTCATTATTGTTATTATCCTGATACAGGAAGCAATAGAGCTTCTGCAGAAACTCTTTAACACAGTAATAGAACAGACTGGAAGTACAAAAAGAGAAGGCATCTCTCTATATTTCATCTCCTTCTAGAAAATATTACCTTTTAATAAAATTGAATCATTTTTTCCAATCCCAAGGGAGAACCTTCAATGGCTTCTATGTGCTTTTTAGGTATTTCAGCTAAGCATGGGCATTGTCCTGAGCCAACAAAGACCACAGAAATGAGACATATATGGCTTAGCTTGGATATAAGGAGTAGATGCTTTCCCTATCCCTGTCTTTAAAGCCTTGTCAGGATGCTGAAGGAGTTCAGTTTGAAACCTGGGCCAAGAACTTATATCAATATATACACATATACATACACAAAAACATTAGGGAATTGGTGGGAATGTTTTGGAGGAGGTATCTTTAATAAAAGCAGAATAACAATGGACCTTAAGAGCTGTTTCCTATTGTGACTCCAATGGCCTTTACTTTTCTAGCTGGATAGTGATAACTTCTAGGCTTCTTCTCCATATGGACCGATGGATATGAGATTGTATAGCTAACAGCCACATGTGCTAGATCTGCTCTAAACCTAACACTTCTGTATTCTTTCAACTGTTTGAAAGACACAAATGTTTCCTGCTAATGGTTGGCAGAGACAAGTACCAAATACTCCTTAGGAGAGAACTGTCATGTTACAAGGAAAGTCAAAGGGCCTGGCAGTGTGGGAAGAGAAAAGAAAAATGAGACAGTGAAGAATATGAACTTTAGGATGGGATAGGACTTCTAAAGATGGAGTCACATGTTTACTGTACTCAAAATTTCTTCTGAATTTTTAATCTCACATCAAGAATTTTTTGACCTTTGAAATATCTTCAAATCTATAACATGTATAACAAAATAGTTTGGGACCAGATTGTGAAGGAAAAACATTAATTCGATTTGTACTGAGGACAAACCAGGTTGTAAACCATGCCTCTAATCCAACTGCCCATGAATAAATTAGTCCTTGCTTCTTTCCACTTCAGACCTAACTCTTCACCTTCTGCTTTCCATTCCCCAATTTTCCTTCCCACCCTATTTTCTTTTCCTCCACCCAATACCTCTATCATAACAGTTAGGAACTTTATAGTTAAAATAAACAAACATTTATGAAGTATCTACTAGGATGAAAATAAACAGTCTTTGATGTCAAGGAGCATACAGCATCTTGGAGGTTGAATGTATAAAATGCCTAGCACACTATTATGCCTCTATAAATATGAGCCATAATTATGATTATTATGTCTACAATTAGCATACAAGAAGGGTAAATATTTTGTTAATGACAAAGAAATGGTATAAAGTTTGCTTGTTATGCCTTGTTCCTTTGAATCTTGCTTCTGAGGTGAAATTTGCATAAGCCACAATTCACATCTTGGGAATGGGAAGAAATAGAGTATATTTTTCTCACTCAGAGCCAAAAATGGCAACTCAGAGTGGCAATCTCAGGTGGAAATCAGGGAGTTAATAAATAGTCTTGAATGACTAACAGTTTCTTTTAATAGCTGGGTGGATAACACAGGCTAGGAGACATAGGAACTGAAATAGTCCTGGGACCATAAGCTAAAAAGAGCTGAATAGAACTCTTCCCCCTCAATTGAGGAAAAGCTGCGTGGCAGTTTAAGACCAGAAGATGGCAGCAGAGAGAAACTTGGTAGAGAGAGCATCCCTTCAGCAGAGGGAGGGTCTGAGCCAGGACATCATCATCTGCTAGCTGGGGGAACAATCATCAGTATCAGAAGCAGAGAATTGTTTCAAGGGAGATATCTCCTTAGAAATATTAATAGTTCTGGCTAGTAAATTCTCTATTAGTGGTTTGGCTGCTTGTGTGCCTGTAACCAAAGTATTTCCTGTATCTGTACATTCTCCAACAACAGGTCTTTCCAAGTAGAAACATGATAATATGCAAGAGAGTGTGTCTCTCTATAGATGAATATAATCTTTTTGTTACTTATTTTGATATAATTTTGAATCAAATATCTTTTTTCTTTGAACTAGATTCACTGATAAAATCTTTTTTTAAAAAATACATTTGTGAATGCCATCAATCAACAGGTATTTATTGTCATTGTGTTAGGGTCTAGAAATAGAGAGACAGAAATATAATAGTCCCTGCCTTCAAGGAACAAATTCTATTGAAGACACACACACATACATACACAGTGTGATGGGAATATGGTGAAGGGAGAGAGGACACTACCGGTTGGGAGATAAGAGAAACCTAATATAGAAAGTAGCACTTGAGCCAAATTTTAAAGGATTCTAGGGATTTTAAGAAGCAGAGATAAGGAGGGAGCACATTCTAGCCATGCAGAACAAATATTCAAACACATTAAGAAAGAAAATGGAGTATAATATATGATAATAAAAAGGCCAGTTTGTTTGGATTATAGAGAAATTAAAGGAATCAATGTATAATAATATTGGAAAGGTAAGTTGGGACCAGGTTGTAAAGAGCAAGCATTAATTCAATTAGCACTGAGCACAAAACAAGTTGTAAAAGTCTGGTGGCTTTAAAGGGATGTGACATGTATAATATATGGTAATTTGAAGAGTGAGAGAACACAAGCACCTGGGGGAATCAGAGAAGGCTTCAGTAAGGATGTGGCACCCAAATTGAACCTCAAAGGATGATCAGGCTTATGAATAAATGAAATAACAAATGAATAAAAAAACTTTTATTAAGTGCCTACTATGTGCTAAGTACCATAGTAAGCACCAGAATTCAAATAGGAAAATAGAGACAACTCAATCTCAAGGAATTTATCTTCTTATTTAGGGAGACAATACACACCAAAAAAAATTCAGTTTCAGGGTAGATTGTAAGGCTCAGGGGTTCTTAGGTCACATAAATAACTTAGATGGTTGTACCAGGAGATCTTAGGAATCAGTGGCAAGGCACATGGTGCTGCTCTATGTTACAGGAGAGGATAAATGTTTGCTGCCATCTCAATCAAGCTGTAAGGGAGAAGGGACAGATTAGGAGAGAGTATATTCGGGTGGGGGGGTTGGTCTGTGTTAATACGGAAGAAAGAAATGGAATATCAAGTTAAGAAAATAGCTAGTAGTTCAGTTTAACTAAAATGTAGAGTTTGTAAAACACAGTAAGAAATAAAAATGGAAAGGTAGGTTAGAGTCATATTTTTTATGAGGCTTTAATACCAAGCTGAGGAGTTTTTATTTTATCCTACAAACAATAAAATACTATTGAAAATTTTTGAATCAGGGTATTAGCCTGGTCAGGTCTTAGGAAGATTATTTTGGCAACTCTTTGGGAAATGGATTTAAGGTGAGAAGGAATGGAAGCAAAGGATGAAGGGAAGGGGGAATGTTCAATTTTCTTAACCAGGAGATTATTATAATAATCCAGGTGAATGGTATTAAGGACTAAGCCTAGGATACTGGCTGTATGAATGTAGTTAAGAGATAAGTTGTGGAAGTTGAATTGGCAAGATTTGTGGAATAAGTATTACTGTTCAGTAGTTTTTAGTTGCGTTTGACTTTTCATAATCCCATTTGGGGTTTTCTTAGCAAAGATATTTGTGTGGTTTGCCATTTCCTTCTCCAGTTCATTTTACAGTTGAGGAAACTGAGACAAACAGGGCAAAGTGACTTGCCCAAGGTCACACAGCTAGTAAGTATCTGAGGTCAGATTTGAATTCAGCAAGATGAGTGTTTCTGACTCCAGATCTGGCACTCTAACTACTGTGTCACCTGACTGCTCTCAGACAATGGGGATAAAAAAGGAAGAAGCATCTTTGCTCAGATTAAGAACCTGAATGACCAGGAGAAATGTTTATGTCCTCACTAGAAATAGAGAAATTTTGGGAGGAAGGACAGGTTTGGGTGTGGGGAGTAGGAAGATAAAGTTCTCTTTTGGAAATGTTGAGTTTAAGATGCCAAGGGAATATCTGTCCAGAAGACATAATGATGAAGGATTAAAGATCAGGAGAGAGATTAAGGCTGCATGCATAGATTTGGGAATCAACTGTCTAAAGACGATAATACATGAATCCATTATCAAGGAAGAACATATAGAGAAAGAAGAAAAAAAGGTTCCAGAGCAAGACCCAAGGAGTATAATAATACTAATGATTCAGAAAAAATCAAAGAAGGAGAGGAACAGTAAGGGGGATAAGAAGATAATAAGTCCTCAAAACCAAGGGAAGAGAGAGCATCCAGAGCAGCTCATGATGCCAAAAGTTCCAGAGTCAGGAAAAAGGCAGTTAAATTTCAGGTATGAGATCTGCAGTTGTCTCAGAGAACTATTCACAAGGGAAATAGGATTGGAAATCTGTTTGCAAGAGGTTGGAAAGTGGGTGGAAAGGAAATTGAGGCAGAGTGTAGATATTTTCTGAAAATTTGGTGATAAAACGGAGGAGAAATATAATGTGGTAGGTTGAGAAAGAAGAGTCCAGGGGAAATTTCTTTTCTTTTTTTTTCTTTCCTTCTTTCCTTCCTCCCTTCCTCCCTCTCTCCCTCCCTTCCTTCCTTCCTTTTTTTCTTTCTTCTTTCTTTCTTTCTTTCTTTCTTTCTTTCTTTCTTTCTTTCTTTCTT
>JAJPUD010007750.1:74257-87048 GCA_023553655.1 Myrmecobius fasciatus | reverse complement strand
CTTTCTTTCTTTCTTTCTTTCTTTCTTTCTTTCTTTCTTTCTTCCTTCCTTCCTTCCTTCCTTCCTTCCTTCCTTCTTTTCTCTTTTTTCCTTCCTTCCTTCTTTCCTTCCTTCCCTCCTTCCTTCCTTCCTCCCTCCCTCCCTTTCTTTCTTTCTTTCTTTCTTTTCTTTTGAATAGAATTTAAAAAGAAAGGTAGCATCATGTAAGAGATAGATTTCTAAACTTGGTATTAGGAAGATCTGGGTTCAAGTTCTATCAAGACTATATTAGTTGTGTGACCTTTGACAAATCACCACTATTGGAGGTGATTTTCTTTGTAAATATATACTTATTTATCCATTTATATAGTTATATTTTTACCTAAAATCTTTTTAAAAAATTAGCATCCTCTATTAATGTTTGCTTGCATTGTGTTTCCTTTCTCAGATTTTTTTGGGTAGATACGATTTTTCTTGCACAACAATGATAAGTGTGGAAATATATATACATATATTCAATTTGTCAAGTATTTTAACATAATTAACATCTAGTGGATTTCCTGCCATCTAGGAGAGGGGTGGGGACTGGGGGGGGAAATTTGTAACAGAAAGCTTTGTAAGGATCAATGTTGAAGAATTACCCATACAACTCACACCTAACACCACATACGGTGATAAGATCTAAATGGGTTCATGACCTAGATATAAAGAGTGATATTGTAAGCAAATTAGAGGAATGTGGTATAGTTTACCTCTCAGACCTGTGGAGATGGAATAAATTTATGTCCAAAGAAGATCTGGAACTCCTAATTGAACACCAGAAAGATAATTTTGATTATATTAAGTTAAAAAGTTTCTGTACAAACAAAACTAATGCAGACAAGATTAGGAGAGAAGCATCAAATTGGGAAATCATCTTTACATTTAATGGTTCTGATAAAGGCCTTATTTCTAAAATATATAGAGAATTGTCTCATATTTATAAGAATTCAAGCCACTCTTCAATAGATAAATGGTCAAGGGATATGAACAATTTTCAGATGATGAAATTAAAACCATTTCATATGAAAAGTTGCTCCAAATCACTATTGATCAGAGAAATGCAAATTAAGACAACTCTGAGATACTACTACACACCTGTCAGATTGGCTAAAATGACAGGAAAAGATAACGATGAATGCTGGAGGGAATGTGGGAAAGCTGGGACACTAATACATGGTTGGTGGAACTGTGAACAGATCCAACCATTCTGGAGAGCAATTTGGAACTAAGCTCAAAAAGTTATCAAACTGTGCATACCCTTTGACCCAGCAGTGTTTATATTGGGCCTATATGCCAAAGAGATCTTAAAGGAGGGAAAGGGACCCACATGTGCAAGAATGTTTGTGGCAGCCCTTTTTGTAGTGGCTAGAAACTGGAAACTGAGTGGATGCCCATCAATTGGAGAATGGCTGAATAAATTATGGTATATGAATGTTATGGAATATTATTGTTCTGTAAGAAACGACCAGCAGGACGATTTCAGAGAGCCCTGAAGAGACTTGCATGAACTGATGCTGAGTGAAATGAGCAGAACCAGGAGATCATTATACACGGCAACAACAGTACTATATGACGATCAATTCTGATGGACATAGCTCTCTTCAACAATGAAATGTTTCAAACCACCTCCAATTGTTCACTGAAGAAAGCCATATACACCCAGAGAGAGGGATATGAAATATGGACCACAACATAACGTTTTCATGCTCTCTATGGATGTTTGCTTGCATTGTGTTTCCTTTCTCTGATTTTTTTTCTTACAGATACAATTTTTCTTGCACAACAACTTGTCAAGTATTTTATCATTATTAACAGGTAGTGGACTTCCTGCCATCTAGGGGAGGGGAGAGGACTGGGGGCAAAATTGGAAAGCTTTGTAAAGATCAATGCTGAGGAACTACCCATACATATGTTATGCAAATAAAAAGCTTTAATAAGAAAAAAAAGAATTACCCATACATATGTTTTGCAAATAAAAAGTTTTAATTAAAAAAAAGAAAAAAATTAGCATCTTACTTCTTCCTCAATTACATGTAAAACCAATTTTAACTTTCTTTTTTCAAATTTTGAGTTGCAAATTCTCTCCCTCTCTGCCTGGCCTTCCCCCTTCCCCCTATTGAGAAGGCAAGTAATTTGACATAGGCTATACATGAGTGGTCATGCAAAACACATTTGAAGGTGCTTCTGATGACTGCACACTCTTAGTTCATGTTCAATGCTGGGATGAAATGAGGCACTGATGAGCCATTGGACAGTTAACAAAAGGGGGTTTATTTGACCCTAACATAGCAAAGTCACCCCACAAGCATGCTGACACTTAGCTTCTCTTTATGTACCTCCCTTCTGTGTGTGTGTGTGTGTGTGTGTATGTGTGTGTGTGTAACTAGCTGGTGACTTGGAAGGTCTTAACAAATCCAGGAGGTCTGTGGGGTCTAGATACCATAGGATAAGATTTTTTTGTGCCCTTAGATGACCAGGAAGCTGTGTCAGAGAAACTGGGCCAATCAGATCCCAGGGGCAATTTTGTCTTCTTTTAAGTAAAGTCTTCCTATTTCATGGGGTGGGAAGAAAGAAGCTGCTTTAGGGAAATACTGATTCTATTACAATCTCTCTGACTTCAATTAACTTATAAATTAATTTTATTAACTTATAAAATGAAGGAATTTGATTTAGTTAACTTCTAATGTTTCTTTTGGCTCTAAAACTATGATCCTATGACCTGAATATAGTAGACATCAAGTAAAGACTTGGTAGGTAGGGATGTATATTGAATGAAAGACAAAAGGGATAGGGTGAGAGATAGAAAAAGAGGTGGAGAGAGAGAGAAAGAGAGAGAGAGAGAGAGAGAGAGAGAGAGAGAGAGAGAGAGAAGGACAGAGACAAAGAAAGAGAGACAGAGAGAGAGAGTAGGAAAGGGAAATAGGGAGGGAGTGGAGGAGAGATGGAGAAAGAGAGGGAAAGAAAGAAAGGGAAGGGGGAGGGAGAGAGAGACACACAGAGACAAGAACAAGGAGAAAGGAGAAGAGGTGTGAAGATGGCAGAAAGAGAATCTGAAAGTAATAGTGGGGAGCAAAGAATATTGACTTCTAACTTGGTATATTGTATCAGAGGTGGCAAGATATGAGAGATATAAGTAAACAGTAATGGAGAGGGTAACTAAGGAACAATGACTTCTAGAGAGGGCCAGATTTTGGAGACAGAAAAAGATAAAACAAGGGGGAAAAGAAATATATAGCATTACAGAATGAAGAGGGTGCAATGAAATCAATCAGCAATCATTTATTAAGCATCTTGTATGTGCTAGTCACTATTCTGTGCCACAAGGATACAAAAACAAATTAGTGAAATCATCCTTGCTCTCAAAGAGTTTACAAGCTTGCTGAAGAAGACAAATGTACATATAAAATGTATATATAAAAACAAATACAAGTCAGTTGGGGGAGAAGGGCAGGGAGGACCTGGACCCTAGTAGCTTTGAAAATTAGGATTTCTTCTTGAAGAACACTTTAACTGAGTCTTGAAGAAAATTAGGGATTGTAGGAGATGAGGTAAGGAGTACATTGTAGACATGGAGAACATGAAGGGCAAAGGCACAAAGATGGAAATGGCGTATCATATGAGCCAATTTGGCTGGATCCCAGTGGGCAGGAAGGGGAGTAATGTATATTTGGATCTAAGTTGTAGGAGATTTATAAGCCAAATAGAAGATATTATATTTTATCTTAGCAGCAATAGGTAGCCACTGGAGTTTACTGAGTAGGAGGAGTGACTTGATCAGACCTGCATTTAAAGATAATTACTTTTTTAGCTATATAAAAGAGAAAGGAGGAAGAGAGTGGGGAGGGGCAGGGTTGACCTGGAAGCAGATGAATTTTTGCCACAGAAGATAACTCTGACTCAGAGATTAGGAAAGTGGGAGGTGAGAATTTGCTAGGTAGAAGATATAGGGAATACTAGTTCATTGAGGTTTCCTTTTTTTCTTGGGTCCTATGAGGAGAGTTGTCTTGAGACTAGGTATTTAAACCCTAGATACTCAGGATTAGAAAGAATAGGCCATTGGGGTTAATCATTTGGATCAGTAAATACTTAAAGATTAGAGTTCCAAGGGTTTACACAATGTCCCAGTTCCACAGCTTACACTTTAGGTAGGAGTAAGTGGAGAAGGGGTGAAGCATACCCAGAAAATATCTAGTACTTGGTTAAAGTTAAGACATGGAGTTTAAGACTTTGGTCTGTGCATCACTGGATCTAAGTCTGGCATGGTACAAGGCCCTGGTGTGGACTGTTCTAGACCTTATGTGTAAGGGTCATTTTTTTTTATTAAAAGCTTTTTATTTACAAAACATATGAGTGATTTTTCTACATTGACCTTTGCAAAAACTTTTTTTTTTGTTCCAGGCTTTTCCCTTCTTTCCCCCCATTCCCACCCCTAGATGACAGGTAATCTAATACATGCTAAATATGATAAATTATATGACAAATCCAATATATGTATACATGTCTATACAGTTATCTTACTGCACAAGAAACATCAGATCTAGAAAGAGAGAAGAAAAAAAAACAACCTAAGAAGGAAAACAAAATGCATGGAAATATTCACAGAAAGCGTTAAAATGCTATGTTGTGGTCCACACTCAGTTCCCTCAGACCTCTCTCTGGATGTATATGACTATCTTTATTGCTGAACAATAGGAACTGGTTTGAATCACATCGTTGTTGAAGAGAACCATGTCCATCAGAATTGATCATCGTATAGTCTTGTTGCTGTGTATAATGATCTCCTGGTTCTGCTGATTTCACTCAGCATCAGTTCATGCAAGTCTCTCCAGGCCTCTCTGAAATCATCCTGCTGGTTGTTTCTTACAGAACAATAATATTCCATAACATTCATATACCATAATTTATTCAGCCATTCTCCAATTGATGGGCATCCTTTCAATTTCCAGTTTCTTGCCACTATAAAAAGGGCTGCCACAAACATTTTTGCACATGTGGGTCCCTTTCATAAGGGTCAATTTTGGATAACTGTTAAGAAGTAGTTACAAAGACTAGTAGAGAATTATTAGACACCATAAAGTTAAACAGTCATCTATCTACATGGAATATTTGAAGAGAAATACAGAAATAGAATAGGTGATCTTTGAAGGGTCTTTCTCTTCCCTAAGGAGCTAAAATGTTCAGTTTTTTTTTAGTTCTGCCTGACTCTTCATGATACCATTTGGGATTTTCCTAATAAAGATACTAAAGTGATTTGCCATTTCTTTCTCCAGTTCATTTTACATATGAGGAAACTGAGGTAAACAGAGTTAAGTGACTTGCCCAGGGTCACATGGCTGGTAAGTATCTGAAACTGGATTTGAACTCAGGTCTTGCAATCCAGGCCTGGAGCTCTATTCAGTGTATAGTGGCAAGTATCTCAGCCTTGAAAGAAAATGCTCTATGAATAATACATGACAAGACCAGGGACACCGAACCTGTTGCTCTAGGTGATAAGAACCAAGAATTCCCAGTGGAGTTCCTGAGGAATTAGATAAGAGAGTACTTGCTTTCTTAGAATCCCGTTTGTTGGTCTGCCTGAAGAAAGAGCCTTCGAGTTTTAGGATAAAATTTCTAATGGCTCAGCCTCTTGCCAAAGCTACAGAAGCCCACATCTTTGATTTTTCAAAGTTTAAATGTTTCTCTCAGCTAAGATTTTCCCATTCTGTGTGGCTGAGTCCTTTACTATTCAGATAAGAGGAGTAAAGAGGTAATGAGACTAAATTCACCAGGTGAAATTTCAGCTTTATATGCTGAATATTACAATTATGGATTGTTGTAGTTGTTGAGGATTTCAAAGATCATCTCATCTAAATTCCTTACCCTACAAATGAAGAAACTAACACCCACAGTGTTAAGTGCTTTGCTTAATTCCTCACAGCAAATAAAATGCTCTTCACAGAATGTCCAGGGTGGTGTGATGAGGTCTGCCTCTATTTTCCAGTTTCTTGTCAATTCTTTTCAATTTGGGGGCTATTACTTTGGAATTAATCTTCCTGGATTCACTATTTTTCCTGAAGACTGAAATTGGACAGAAATGACAATTAACATCATTGGTGATAATGATGTTAAGCAAGGTGGTTGAAAACTCTATTCCTGGAATTGTCTGATAGTTTTTAATTGTTGGGTCTTAGTCAATATTTTTATCTCAATTATACAAAATGCATAATACACAGAGCAGCTTTCCAGTGTTGAAGAGAAGAATATTAACACTGTACTCTGCATTATTAGGTTTAAATCTTCCAGAAAGAAGAATTTTATTTATTATTATTATTATTATTATTATTATATACATATGAGCCATTTCTGGTTTAGAGAAATGCCTAAACTGGCAAAAATAAACAAACAGAAAAAAAAATTTATGTCCACTGCATGACTCTCTACTCCAAGATGATATGAATTAACTTTCATAGGAATTTTAAATGAGGAAAAGATATATTCTATCTAGGTTAATGTTCAAGAATGTTGAGTCAATAAAGTTATCAAAATGACTTCCCTCACTGCTCTAATAAACAACAGGACCTCCTCCCTTCTATCCACATAATTTCTTATCTGAGAACTATAGGAGCCAGTGCCACTCAGTCAGTAAAGATTTATTAAGGACCTTAGCACAGCTTTGTGCTAAACACTGTGTGTGTAGTGAGGGGGGTTGGGGAATAAGAGATGTTTAAAAAAAGACAAAAGTTAGCTGTCCTTGTTCTCAAGGAGCTCACAGTTAAATGGGGGAAAATAGCATGTAAACAACTATGCACAAAGAAGATTTATACAAGATAAATTGGAAGTAATCAACAAAAGGAATATTAAGATGGATAAGGAAAGGCTTTAGAGAAGGTGGGATTTTAGCTGGGATTTGAAGGAAGTCAGGTAAGCCAGGAGGCAGAAAGAAAGAGGACGAATATTCTAGGTTTGGAGGACAGGCAGTGCAAATGCCCAGAGTCGGAGAATGGAGTATTTTATTCTAAGAATACCTAGGATGCAGGTGGTCACTTCAGGTGAGTGGGGGGGACAGTAGGTTGAAAGAGTCAAGAGATACTCTTGTCTTAAAAGATTGAGAATCACCTTTAATTTCTCTAAGAAAAGCCTTTTGTGTTTGAGGTTATCACCTACCTTTCCAAGGAGATTTTTCCAGATTTCAAGGATTTTGGAAAGAACTTTGGAGAATTTTTTTTTGTTCAGCTCTGGTCTTTACATCAGAAATAAATGAAATTTACCTGTATCATTGAATGCCCATCTTCTTCCCTGAAAGATAATGCTCAGTTTAGCTGGATAGTTGATTCTTGGCTACAATCCAAATTCCTTTGCCTTTTAGAATATCGGATTCCAGGCCCTTCCATCCTTTAAAGTGGAAGCTGCCAGGTCCTGGGTAATCCTGATTGTGGCTCCTCGGTATCTGGATTGTTTCTTTCTGGCTACTTGAAAATATTTTTTTCCTTAGTCTGATAGTTCTGACATTTAGCTATAATATCCCCTGGAGTTTTCATTTTGGGTCTCTTTCAGGAGGGGATTGATGAATTCTTTCAATGGCTATTTTACCTTCTGATTCTAGGACACCAGAGCAGTTTTTCTTGATGATTTCCTGAAATACAATGTCTAAGCTCTTTTTTTTTCATCATGGTTTTCAGGAAGTCCAATAATGTCTCTCCTAGATCTATTTTTCAGATCAGTTGTTTTTCCAGTGAGGTATTTTACATTTTCTTCTATTTTTTCATTTTTTTGGTTTTGTTTGACTGATTCTTGATGTCTCATAGAGTCATTCATTTCCATTTGTTCATTTCTAATTTTTAGTGAATTATTTTCTTCAGCTACCTTTTTTTAGCTCCTTTTTTATTTAGCCAATTTAATTTTCAAATGAGTTGTTTTGTTCTATGGATTTTTTTCCATTTCACAAATTCTGTTTGTCAAGGAATTGTTTTCTTTTTCCATTTTGTCAAATCTATTTTGTAAGGAGTTATATGCTTTTTCCATTTCACTAAATCTATTTTATAATGAGTTTTCTTTAGATTATTTCTGTGTTTCCTTTTCTAAACCCTCTTGCAAAGTTCTCATTTCCTTTCCCCATTTTTCTTCTAACTCTCTTTTAAGATTCTTTTTGGATTCTTCCAAGAGAGCTTGTGAGATAGGGACCAATTCATATCACCCTTTAGGGCTTCATCAGGAAATGTCTGCTTTTAGTGTCCTCAGGATTTGAAATCTGTTCTTCTCTTTCTCCATAAAACCTATCTAAGGTAAGAGTTCTTTTTGCTTTTTTGCTCATTTAAAAAAAAAAGATTGAGGTCTGCTTTTAGGTCAAAGGGGAGATTGCCCAACCTTTCTCAACAGGAGACAGTGACTGTCTCCTAGGTCAGTGATGACTAACTTCTGATGTGGGTGGGTGTAGCCAGGTCCCAATATTCTAGGATTTAGGGGCTCACCATTTGTCTTTTATATTTGTGTTGGATATCTTATAGTTAATCTGCTGATCTACTGGCTTGCAAGCAAGACAGAGTAGCCAATACTGCTGCTGATTCTTCCTGGTAGATTCCCTGTGCTCAGCCTCCCTCCTTCCATCCTGATTGAAACAGACCTTTTCTGAAGATCTTCCAAATTTATCTTCTGCTGGAAATTTGTTACACTCCAAATATTTGTGGGTTCTGTCACTCCAAAACCAGTTCAGAGGTTTAATTTGCTGACAATTTGAGGGATATGGGAAGAGCTCAGAAAAAGATGTCTCGTCTCCTCCATCTTGACTCCACCCCGAGAAAAAAAAATTAAAACAAAAAAGGGAAGGGACCTATATGTACAAAAATATATATAGTTGATCTTTGGAATTTGAGGGGATGCCCATGAATTGGAGAATAGCTGACCAAGTTATGATATATGAATGTGATAGAATACTATTATTGTGCTATGACAAGAAATGATGAGCAGGATGCTCTTAGAAAGATCTGTAAAAAAATTTACTTGAATTGATACAAAGTGAAGTGAGCAAAACCAGGAGAACAGTATACACAGTAACAACAATAGCATACAATGATCAACTATGAATAATTTAGCTATTCCCAACTATAAAATGATCAAAGACATTTTTGAAGGGCTTATGATGAAAATGCTGTATCTGTCCCCAGAGAAAAAAACTGATGTAATCTAAATGCAGATCAAAGCTTACTTTTTTTAAACTTTATTTTCCTCAGGGTTTTTGGTTTGGGTTTCTTTTTTTTTTTGGCCTATGTTTTCTTTCATAATATGACTAATGTGGAAATATGGTTTGCATGACTCCATATGTGAATCTATATCAAATTGCTTTCCTTCTCAATGAGGAGAGAGAATTTGCAACCCAAAATTTTATTTATTTTTTCAACATTAATTTTATAAAAGATTTGGAGTTTCAAATTTTTCTCTCTCCTTCCCTCTTATCACTCCTCCCCAAGATGGCAAGCAATTTGACATAGGTGATATATTTGCAATCATGTAAAACATATTTCTACATTAGATATTGTAAAAGAAGAAACAGAACAAAAAGGGGGAAAACACACAAAAAGAAAGTAAAAAGAGTATGCTTCAATCAGCATTCAAACTCCATGGTTCTTTCTTTGGATGCGGATAGCATTTTCCATCATGAATCTTTTGGAATTGTCTTGGATTATTATATTGCTGAGAAAAGTTGTAAGTTATTGTTGCTATTACTATGTATGATGGAACTCAAAATTTTTTTTAAAAAGAATGTTCAAAACTGCTTATTACATGTGATTAGAGGAAATAAAATATTGAATAAATTCTCTCTATATATACATATATATGTGTGTGTATAAAGCTTACCAAAAAAGAAGTGTTTTTTTTTAAATCTTCCAGAAGCATGACTCTATAGGGTATATAGTTTACCAGGTAAGGCCAACCCAGCCACTGGGTACAAAGCATTGCCAGCCTTTTAGAAGGGCTGAATTAATATTCAGAAGTCACTAGGTGACTTAGCAGAATGTGGATACTCGAGTACTCAAGATATATATTGTCCTGAATCTATCTACATCAATACACTGTATTATATAACCACATGGTTAGCTGATAGTATCATCCTTCCTCTCATTACAGAAAATGAAATAAAAAGGGGGACTTTACCTAGAACTTAATATTTTGGCTTCAAGGATAGGGTTTTTAAACTAGACAGTGAGCACTGTTTCTGGTATCAAAATACAAGGTGTTGTTAACAGTCATCTCCATTATTCAGGGACTAATTAGCCAGAGTCTGGGTTGTCCAGAGTGTGAGTTATCTAAGGCTTCATTCATCTCCTCTTTCTCCCTGAGGTGCCATTTCACTAATCTTTTGCACCCACCTCAGAAGGATTACTAGAAAGGTAAACAGAGACTTGTATATTCAAGACTCACCATTTTTTCTGCCTCTAGAGGAGGATTATATTAGCTAAAGGGACATCTTGTCAATGTAACAGCAATTTCTCTGGTTCCCACTGTCTGAAAGTCAGGCATGTTATATTTCTCCTCTTTACCAGGGTTCTCTGGTACTCTTAAAGAGCATTAGGGAGTATTTAGTCTCTGCTATTGTCTCAAGCTCCAATCAGTTGTATTCCCCCAATTCTAGGGGTCCCCACATCAAAATTCCATTAATAGATTCATTTTTACAAAGGAATGTTTATTTCAAAGGTATAATAAGAACAAACATAGAAACATCTCTTCCCAACTCCTGTGGGGTATAATACTCCCCTTATATTCTATCCCAGGCTTTGGTGAAGGGAGAGGGATTAAATTCACAGTTTAAATGAATTCTTGTAAAGCATGGTTATACTGTTCCAAGTCCAGAGCTCCCTTGATCTCACCAAGGAGGTTTATAGTGCTAGTATACCAAACAACAGTGAATTACAAACACTAGCCCTGGGGCTTTTACTCTCCCTGCTTTTCCATGATGCTTATAGATACCTTTAGGTATAAGGCAGGCAGAGGAGCCTTTACCTCAGATATTAGCACTACACATTGTTTCCACCCATCAGCTGTCTTGTCTCACTGCATATGGGAACCACAGTATAACCCAAAATAAGTCATGGAGTGGAGAGTTCAAGATAAGACTGGAAAATAGCTATAGTCAACTAGTTTGACTGAAATGAAGATTGTATAAAATATAATAAAACAAAATTAAACTGGAAAAAATAAATTGGAACCAGAATGTGGAAAGCTTTAAATGACAGTTTAAGATGTTTGCTTTTTATTCTATAAGCAATGGGGAACCACTGAGTTTTTGAGTAGGAATTACATGAATGCTACATAAATGGCTGTTCCTTCATGCTTTCACAGTGCCAGTCCCACCTTCTGCAAGAAGCCTTTCCCAGTCTTCTAGTCTTCCCTCTGAGATTACCCCAATTTTCTCTCCAAATTGCATATGTATGTGTGTATGTGTGTATATACATAATTTATATTTATTTGCAAGTATGTTGCCTCCTCCATTATACTCTGAGTTTCTTAAGGACAATGACTTTGTTTTCTTGTTTTTGCCTTTCTTTGTATCCTTAGCACTTACCATAGTGCCTGGCAATCAAGAGTCACTTAATAAATGCTAGTTGGCTGACTGATTGGTTAAGGTAATGCTACATTATAAAACTGTCCACAACATTTTACCAATCTAAAATTGTACAAGAAAAATGGCATGAAGAATATTATTATAATTTGGGCCGGTCATTAGGCAAGAGCAAAGGGAAAAAACCACTACACAACATTGCAAGCAATGTCAAGAGAACTAGAGGAAGTTTCTCAGCATGCTGGATGGACCCTAGTGGAAGAAAAACTATAAAAACTGGACAAAAGCCCCACAGAAAGAGGCTTTGCAAGGATTGTGATAGGTACCACAGAAGGGAATATCCTTGGGTCAGTGAATTACAGATCTGCTGAAACACTGTAGAAGTCTAGGACACATATAGATGACTCCATGCTTTATTTATGAAATGCATGCAACTTCTTTTTGAAACAGTAATTATTTCTTTCTACTGATAAGGGAGAAGGATAAGGAAAGAAAACAAATATGTAGTTAAAAATAGTAGAAACACAGTTCCTCCTAAAACTCAGGCTTCTAAGTCTTCTGTGTGTTTATTCAGTCTAGACCTTTGATTTCATTGGTAGAGAGGAAATTCCTACCAATGGAGATCACCTAGAGTTCTGATATTTATTTGGCCTAGAAAATTGCCTGGGAATGAGAATTTGGATATCCCAAGTGTATATGTTGGAAGTCTTACTTGCCTCCATCTCTCAATCTGCCTCTGCATATTTATGTGTGTATATATATCTATCAATGTATGTATGTGTATGTATACAAATACACAATATGTGTACGTATGTATATGGAATGGGATTAGATTTGTCATTTCATCAACGTGGTAGAATTCCCAGGTGAGGAAATTTCCCTCTATCAATGTAGGTCATTACCTTCTCTGCAAGTGGAGTCTTAGAATAGCTTAGAATAAGTTAGTTAGCCTAGAGTAGCCTAAGAGGTTAAGTATCCTAGAATCATGTAGTATGTTTTGGTCAGAGGCTTCCTGACTTAAAGGTTGGCTTTCTATCCACTCCTCCAAGCTGGCTTATTTCTGATCTTTTTCACTTTCCTACCTAGTGCAAAATATGGGTAACCTATTGCCTCCCAAAAGTTTCAAATAGGAGAGCTCAGTTTTATGTAATTTCTTTTTTTCAAATCTCCAAATAGTAACAGTGGCTATACCATTGATATGTGTGATAATGAGGAAGAAAAGTGAAATGATAAACAT
>JAJPUD010007750.1:0-74247 GCA_023553655.1 Myrmecobius fasciatus | reverse complement strand
TTTTTTCTCCCCATGCTATATCATCATGTGTCCAAATATGGTGAATGTCTCCTCCTTAAGAGAGAAGTTAATATACATGAGGTTTATTAAGCATGTTCAATTGAAAATTTAGCTTGCCCAGGCATGAACCCAAGTAATTTGTAGTCAACCAGAGCTTGTAGTCTGTTCTGTTGTAGTTCTGTTAACTTTATACATTCTTTAGTCCCCTTATCCAAGAGGTGCTGACCCCAAAGCCTACATCCATTCTTTTCTTATCATGGAAACCTCTACATAACATTTCTGTGAAACTCACCAGACGTTTATTCCTATTTAATTTTGATAGGACATGTGCAAAAATGTTTGTGGCAGCCCTTTTTGTAGTGGCTAGAAACTCGAAACTCAGTGGATGCCCATCAATTGGAGAGTGGCTGAATAAATTATGGTATATGAATGTCATGGAATATTATTGTTCTATAAGAAATGACCAGCAGGATGATTTCAGAGAGGCCTGGAGAGACTTGCATGAACTGATGCTGAGTAAAATGAGCAGAACCAGGAGATCAATATACATGGTAACAACAAGACTATGTGATGATCAATTCTGAAGGACATGGTTCTCTTCAACAATGGGATATTTCAAACCAGCTCCAGTTGTTCAGTGATGAAGAAAGCCATATACACCCAGAGAGAGGGACCAGAATGTGAACCACAACAGAACATTTTCATGCTTTCTATTGATGGTTGCTTGCAGTATGTTTCCCTTCTCAGATTTTTTTTTCTTGTAGATCCGATTTTTCTTGTGCAACAATATAATTGTATAAATATATATATATATACACATTCAATTTGTCAAGTATTTTGACATGGCTAATTTGTATTGGACTTCCTGCCATCTAGGGGAGGGGATGGGGGGCAGGGGAGGAAATTTTGTAACAGAAAGCTTTGCAAGAGTCATTGTTGAAAAATTACCTATGCATATGTTTTGCAAATAAAAAGTTTTAATAAAAAAAATAAAAAAATTTTTTGATGGGATACAGCTTTTAGGGGAAATGTAGTAGTAGTCCTGAGTTGACAGTGCTATAGCTCCACACATAATACTGGCTGCCAGATACCAATCTGTTTTCTGTGATAACAGAGTTTCCAACCCTGGTGGGATATTCTTCTATTTCTACTTCTAAATCATAAAATTCCATATTGAGGGGCATAATAAAATGAACATTTCAGTGACATGAAACACCAGATCGCTCTGTCCTTTTCCTATAAATTTATCTTCTTGCTGCTGGTTCTTTGCTAAAATTCTTTTGGAACTTAGCCAGCTTCAATTGGCATGATGATTACAACAAACTTTGTCCCTGGACTTGGAGACGGATTCAAGCCTTCAAATTCTTTTGAGACATCTCATGACACTGGTCTGCAACCCCAATCTTTTGGGGGTCTCCTGAATTTCAACAATTTAATTAAATTTGGCTCAGTGTTATAACTATTACACACACACATATAGATATATGTAATATAAATATTATAGTCAGTCAAGATGTATTTGGAATTTTTCAACTGTGTGTGAGAATTGGATAGTGATTTAGTTTCCACAGAGTTATGAAAAATAGAATTGGAGACATGAAACAAATTAAATTAAATTAAAAAATTGAAACCTAAGAAATGGAACTCAAAGAATGTCACTGGGGTGGAGGTTTTAGATTTGAACAGGAATCCTCTAGACCTTGTCCCCTTCTCAGGCTATCTTCTTCCAAAAGAATGTAAGCTCCTTGGGGGCTGGGACTAGCTGCATAACGAGGGGTGAAGATTCACATTCTATAACTTCTATAATACCCAATTAATGGGGAATCAAGGGAGGGATTTGCACTTCAGGATGGGAAATAAAACACTGCCTTTGCAGTTTCAAAAAAACGTGACTCCTAGCTTAGGCACTCATTCTTACAAGAATGTAAGATAAAATAAAATCTTTCCTGCATTCATTAGTAAATCAGTGAAGTTCTTGGTAAGCTATTTTGTTTCTTACACGTGGAAACAAAAGCTCATAAAATATTTTACTTTTCACATTTATGAAGTGCTTAGCTATATATATAAATGTTAGCTGATGATATTTCTTTTCTTTTGAGGGGGGAGGCAACTGGAGTTAAGTGACTTGCCCAGGATCATACAGCTAGTAAGTGTGAAGTGTCTGAGGTCATATTTGAACTCAGAGCCCCTAACTACAGGGCAAGTGCTCTATCCATTGTATCATCTATTTGCCTGATAATATTATTTCTAATGTAACATTTTTAGATGTTGTCTAAGTCCACTGACAACTCAAGCTATTTGGTGAAGTAGATAGTGCATAGGGGCCTGAGTTCAAATTTGACCTCAAATACTTACTAGCTGTGTTACTCTGGGCAAGTCACTTAATCCTGTTTTCTTCAGTTTCCTAAAATCAGGATAATAACAGCATCTATCTCTCAGGATTAAAAAAATCAAATGAGTTGATATTTATAAAATGCCTCTATAAATTTTCTCCTCCAATTATTTATCTATGATCACTGTCTGTAGGAGCAAAAGAAAAGAATGAACTTGGGTCTTTATGATCCCAAGGCCAGCCTTACTGTCCTCCATACCATCCTCACAATAGTAATTAAGGATCACCTTTTTAAAGGTACAGGTTATTGCTGTGCTGGAGGATAGGGAGAGAGGGTGGAAACAAAAGAAATATAAAACATTGTCCTAGCCAATAATTTACATTATTGTTGGTAGTACCAAGATGTATAAATTTGAAACTTTTTTTTATTGATAACAGAGTGCTAAAATGAATAAAATAGGCAATAAACTTATCAGTCAGCCCATCAGTTAGCATTTATAAATCACTTACAAAGTGCCAGGCACTGTGATAAATGCTGAGCACACAAAGATAAAATGTCACTTTACACCTGCCTCTAGAACCCAATGTTGTAATGCTAAACAGTTCACTAAATGGAAAAACAGCTAGGCTTTGGGAGACTGGAGTTCATTGCATCCCTTTTTTGTTGTGTTTCAGGCATTTTTCATTCTTATCTGATTCTTCATGGCTTCATTTGGGGTTTTCTTGACAAAGATACTAGAGTACTTTGCAATTTTCTTCTCCAGCTCATTTTATAGATGAGGAAACTGAGGCAAACAAGGTTAAGCGACTTGTCCATGGCTACACAGAGAATAAGTGTTTGAGGCCAGATTTGAAAGATGACTCCAGACCTGGTACTCTAACACAATGCTACTTAGCTGCCCCATCAGGGCCAACCATTTATGTCCTCACTTCCTCCTTCTGAAAAATGAAAAACCAAGTCCTTGTTACAAATATGCATATTTAACGAGCAGAACCAGGAGATCATTATACACAGCAACAACAATTTACACGATCAATTCTGATGGACATGGCTCTCTGTAACAAAGAATTGTCTTAAATCAGTTCCAATTGTTCAGTGAAGAAAACCATATACACCCAGAGAGAGGGATATGAAATATGGACCACAACATAACATTTTCATGCTCTCTATTGAGGTTTGCTTGCATTGTGTTTCCTTTCTCTGATGTTCTTTTTTTTTTTCTTGTAGATAGGATTTTTCTTGCACAACTTGGCCAGTATTTCAACATTATTAACATGTAGTGGACTTCCTGCCATCTAGGGGAGGGGAGGGGACTGGGGGTAAAATTTGTAAGGGAAAACTTTGTAAAGATCAATGCTGAGGAACTACCCATACATATGTTATACAAATAAAAAGCTTTAATAAAATTAAAAAAACAAAAAAAACCCAACAAATAACAAAAAAACAAATATGCACATTTAAGCAAAACAAATTCTCACAGTGGTCATGTCCAGAGATGTGTCAATTCTGCAAATCATGGTTTGTCTATGAGGAGGCAGGTAGCATCTTTATACATAGTTCTAGGACCAATTATAATCGGAGTCATAACAGCAATCTAGTCACTCTAGCAGAGTGCATGGGGGTCTTTTGGCTCTCAGTGAGATTGTTATCTATATATCAAAATATAAAGTATATAAAAGTACTTTACTTACTATTGTGAGGATGATAGAGAGGACAGGAGGGCTGGCCTTGGGATCATAAAGACCCAAGTTCAATCTTTTCTTTTGCTCCTACAGACTGTGATCATAGATAAATAATTGGAGGCAGGAATTTATAGAAGCATTTTGTAAAAAACTCATTTGATAGGTGCAACTATACATGTCTCTCCCTTAGCTTCCATCTTTCCCCATACTCTCACTTCCTTTGGCAATAATTTCCCCAGTCTGCCAAAAGAAAAGCTGGGAGCTGCCCTTTCCCTACCCCTAATTCTGATCTCACATTTCCAACTTTTTCCCCACCCAAAGCTCCATTCAGGGTGGAGGTGAAAGCGAATTTCTTTCAAGTCTCCCAGACCTCATGTAAATCTCCTAAAACGAGCTTGGGGCCGGCTTACTTCCTTTGTTACCCTCGCCAATTCCTGGCTGGGAACTTCAGTTTCCCCGTCAGGAAAATGAGCTTTTTTGGAGGAGAAGCTTTCTCTAAGGTCGGTAAGAAGCTCGAGGATGTTTATCGAAGAGGAAAGTACTCAGCTGTGAGGTTTAAGGAAGCGAGGTGGAAACAGGAAGATCGAGGACCCACAGTTGAGGGGCGCAGGTGGCTCAGTGAGTTTGGCTGCGGGGCATGGCTGGAGCGTAGCCTGCTGGGTGACCAGAGAGCCCAAATTGGGCAAGAGGCGGAGCCTCTGCGCATGTGCGTTGAAAGTGCTTGAGTTTCACTTTGTAACTTTTAAGTGGTCAGGCCAGCTCTGGGCCGGGCCAGGTGGAGCTCGGCAGCCTCTCGGGGCCAGCACAGGAGCCACTGCTACAGGTAAAGGGCTACGGGGATCGGGAGGCGCCGCCGCCGCTGGCCCTCGCCTGCCTGCTCAGGGGTGCTATGGGCTGGGTTGGGCAGGGGGCACCGTCCCCCCAATCCTGCCACGTCAAGTGTCCGGTTCCGGGGCGGGCGTGGCAAGTCCAGGCCTTCTGTTTGGTCCTGCCAGACTGTGAGTGGATGAGTGGTATCTCGGCTACTAGAAAAGGAAACCGAAAGAGGCGCCTCCCCGGGGGGACGCGTGGCTGTACCCTCCGGGCAGCGCAGAGCTACTCCCTTCTTTTCTTCTGGGATTCCTTACACTCTGCCCAGGACTCTTCGCTACACTTTGCTGCCTCCATTCTTCCGCCCTTAATCCTACTCCTTCCCCTTCTGATCCTGTTTCCCCTTCACTATCTACTCCCGCTCCCACTTCGGGGGGCTGTACCCTTTCTCTCCCGGTCTGCTGGCGTCTGAAGCCTTCAGTGCCCTATCCAGGAGTTCCATTAATTGACATTTCCTCTCTAGGCTTCTAACTCTCCCTTTTAAGGTTAATTCCCATCTTCTCTGTATCTTTTAGATACCTTTTTATTTACATTGCTTACTCCCTCTTCCCCCCGCCCTGGGTAAGTCCCTTAAGAGCAGGGACTATTGGTTTTTTCCTTTACATCCCTAGAGTTTAGCTTTAATCTGTTAACTGGTTAATAAATGCTTTCTGATTGATCGGGTTCATCTACCCACCGGGAGACTTGGCAGGAAAGGTATTAAGGGATTGCTTATTGAAAGGCCTGAGCTCACCAGTGGAGCTCAATCTCACAGGTTTAGGCAGAATATATCCCAAAGTGCTTAAAATTGCGCTAAGACTTTTGGGACACGCTGTATTTGGAAGGGACAAAGGATAAAGAAAGAAGTTACTTGAATTTGAACCACCTGTAACTAGTTTGGCTCCTTGGGAAGGGGTGGATAGGGCTTGAAAACTGGCTAAGAAAATTATTGTAAAGAAAGAAAAGTCTACTAAGGTTTCAGAACCAAGAGAGCTTATGGTGACTGGTGATTTCAGTCCTAAGGAGATGCCTCCCTTCAAGAACAAAATAGTGGGGTGTCTACTTCTGCTCACAGTCCCAAATAGGATTAATCAGTGGAGTTAGGAGTGGGGGATTGAGTCAGGCTCGAGACTGCTGAATGACACTGTGCAAAAAGGGTATCTGTTCTTCCTTGGGACAGTGTGTTGGTAAACACTGGGAGGGTAGAAAAGGATTCTAAAAGAAGTAAGTACAGCCAGAAGGAATCATTCTTCCTCAGAAAGCAAATCATAAAAATGCCCCTCCCAACACAGGAAGTTCATTGGGCCCCTTAATAACAACACATCTGAAGAAATTTTTGTAAGGGTGGGTGTAGGCAGGAACCAAAAACATATCCTCATTTCCCTTAGAAGTGTCATCACACAGCCCAGTGTTCAGTTGGGGGATGAACTTGAGCCAGCTGGCAGTTCATATGCCAGAGAGTGGAAGAAAACACAAGTGTGAACTGCTCCTGGGGATGTTGCTTATGTGTTTCTTTAATTTAAGGGAATGACTCTTTAAAACTAGGAGCTGTAATTTCCCCCTCCTCCTCCTCCTTTACTAGCAGGCCACAAGTTTGAAGTGTGCACAAAGTGTTCCAGCTCCAAAGAAAGGGCATTGTGTTGGGAACACCTTTTTCAAGGTGTTCAGCTCATTTGCAGTTCAGCTGATGGTTGTTTAAGTAGGTGCCTTTAGAAGTCAGACTGTTTGCCCCACTATGGATTCTCCAAGCTTTTGCAAAGAAACAAAATTGACTGAGAATTCAGTCCCTAATCTAAAATTATCAGAGATCCCCAGTCACAGGATTGTAAGGGAGATGACATCTAAGCTCCCCCACAAGAGATTGAGCTGCTTGGACTTGATTATTCTCTCTCTCTCTTTTTATTTTCAAAACATATGCATAGATAATTTTTCAATATTGACCCTTGCAAAACCTTGTGTTCCAAATTTCTTCCCCTTCCCCCCCTCCTCTTCCCCAGATGGCAAATAATCCAATGTATGTTAAACATGTGTAATTCTTCTATACATATTTCTACAATTATTGTGCTGCACAAGAAAAATCAGATCAGAAAGAAAAAAAATGAGAAAGAAAACAAAATGCAAGCAAACAACAACAAAAAGAGGGAAAATGTTATGTTGTGGTCCACACTCAGTTCCCACAGTCCTCTCTCTGGATGTGGCTTTCTTCATCACAAGATCATTGGAACTGATCTCAGTCATCTCATTGTTGAAAGGAGCCACATCCATCAGAATTGATCTTCCTATAATCATGTTTTAATTGTTCTATTAAATTGGTGGGGAGAAAAGAAAAAATTATCTTTGTGTTTCTGTAGTGCTTCTCTTCTGAGCTGCTTAGCCTTCTCTAGCTTTTCTGGGAGGGAATAACAAGAGTTAGTTGTTTGATATTAGAATTGAGGGAAACAGATTCAGGAATGCTAACTTACCCGGGTTATACAGTGAGTCTGTCTGTCAGATCTGAAAAAGAAATTCAGATCTCTTGATTTCTAACATAGTACCCTTTCCATCAATCCACACCGTGTGTTATCTTGTAATGTACCCATGTGGACCCCAAAATGCACTGAAATATGCAGTTATCACTTTGGTAAAGTCAAGGTTGGCAACTGGATTTGACTGAGAATCCAGGGTTTTAGATAGATTCTGATTTCAGAAGGACAGCAGTATTTGGAAAGAACGCTGAATTAGGAATGCTGAGCCAGCTGGAGTCTACCATCAATCATACTTTTCTCAATAGTGTCATCTTAGGCTAGCTACTTCAATTCTGTTCCTCAGAGGTAATTCATGCAGGAATATTGTGGAGATCAAATGGAAAAATTGTCCTAGGTATTTTAAAAATGTGATTTCTAGGTAGAATAGGACAGTAGTATTTATAGCTTTAGAGCTAAAAGGAACTTTAGAGGTCATTTAGTCTAATGTCCTCATTTTATAGATATGGAAACAGTGAATAGATATTAAGCAACCAGAAATGGGATTTGAACCCAGGTTCCCTGATGCCAAATCTAACACTTTCCACTGTGCTGTGCTGCTTTATTTTATTGTATTGAACTATCCAGTGTGGTCTGAGACATATTCTGAATATACTCTCAGAATACTCCCCAGTAATAAGTGCCTACATGGCTAGTTTTCCTAGTGCCTTAGATTCTAGTTCATTGTGTCAAAGCTAATGACTCTCAGCATCACACCTCTATCCCAGCCATCTGGTAGATGGGGATTTACGGGTAAGTCCTGCTCCCTTGAGGTTTTCAATGCCCAGTCAATAAGCATTTATTGCTTGTTGCACTGTATTAATTAGGTGCTAAGGAAACGAATAAAGGAAGGAATGGGCATTGGAAGGAAGACTTGTCTTCCTGAGTAGGAATTCAGCCTTAGATACTTACTAGCTGTGTGAACCTGGACAAGTCTCTTAATCCTGTTTGCCTCAGTTTCCTCAGTTGTAAAATGAACTGGAGAGGAAATGTCAAAGCACTCAGTATCTTTGACAAGAAAACCCCAAATGAGGTGATGAAGAGTCAGATATGATTGAACATCAGCTTCTCTTCTTGAGGGAATTCTATGCAAAAACAAGAGTGGGACTAGCCCCTACCTCAAAGAATTTGTTTTGACCTGGGAGAGAACATATACACATACATTTATGTAAATATTCCCTGTGGGCTAGAATTCCCCATGAACGGGGATGCATATGCACTGGGTTTGATCCTCAGGGTCTAATCCTGACTGACCCTCACCATAAGTCTGTGCTGTTTCCCTCCCAGGATAGTTATAAGCTTCAAATGAGATAAAATATAAAAAGTGTTTTAGAGATTGTAAACGCTATACAAATGTTAGCCATTATGATTATGACAACCCAGCAAGATAATGAAAGCTGTCTGCTGAGAATCAGTGCACCTCGAGCCAAATTTGGCCAACCAAGAATGTCATTATTTAGATGGGCACTGAACTGGGAAGTGTTAGGATAAGGCTAAGGAGATGACATTCAGTGGGCCTTGGTACATTGTTCATTTTGCTGCAAAAGGATCCTGAAATGACTTCTAAGCTACAAAGCTAATCAAAGGAAACTTTGTTGTGGTGTTTAAAAAAAAAATTCTCTTCCTCCCCCACCAATTGAGAAGGCAAGAAATCCAATACCCAATATACATATCAAGTGATGCAAAATGTATTTCTGCATTAGCCACATTTCCCCACCTTAAAAAAGGAGGGAAGTAACAAGAAAAATAAAGAAAAAAATATACTTCAACTTGCAGCCTGAGTCCACTGATTCTCTAGCTGAGGATGGATAGCATTTTATTTATTTCATTAGACTTCAAAGGAGTCTGGTTAATGTGATTGCTTATAAAGCCAGCCTCTGGTCCCAGAGTGGCAGGATTGTACTGTCCATTAACTCTCCAGATTATTCTCTATAGAATTGCCCCGGTAGAAGCGTTTAATCCCAGAGAAAAGAATCAAGAATGTACTGATGGCTGGTAGTTGGGTGTTGACTGAAGGAAGGTGAAGGGGAAGTTGGAGTGGGTACCCTTCATTTCCTAAAACTCTGGTAAAAAGAGGCATGGGGCATTGCCCCACACAGTATTGCTTTTGCCTCTCAAATCACCACAAGATGCTTTATGAGTGGCTTGCTTTTGCTTCTAGGATCAGATACAAATTCCTGTTTGGAATGTAAAGCCCTTTCAAGACTGATTACACATTATTCTGCTCATAAACTCTACACTCCAGTCAGACCATCCTGTTTGATGTTCTCTGTGTACAACTTCCATCTCATACTCTTCCACCTTGGTACAAACTGTCTCCTATTTCAGAAATGCCTTCCCTCCTCATCCTCTTGGAATTCCTAAATCCCTTCAAGGCCCAGCTCATGGACTATTTCTTTCATGGGGCTTTTCCCAACTTCCTTAATTTTCTTTACCTCTTCATTTCTTCCTCTGTCTCCAATGTGAATATATTGTGTTCCCCTCACCCAGTAGAATGGAAGCTCCTTGAGGGAAAAGAGTCTCATGTTTGTATTTGTATCCCTAATACCTAATGTGATATTTGTCATATAGATGCTTAAGTGAACTGTGATAGTTCAATTAAAAAACAATCAAAAACCTTGCCTTTTGAGGTAGAACAACACTCAAATCTCAAGTCTCTGTTCTTTCCCCTCCCCTTGTTTCTTTTTCTTTGTTTATTCTGTTTTCCTGTGTTTATTCTGTGGTCTTCCTGATTCCTTCTCCCTTCTGGAGCAAGGGGAGAGGGCTTTGGGGGATTAGAATACTGTTAACTTCAAGGGCCACCTCCCTAGACTACTATCTCTTTTTGGGCAAAAGGGAAAGTTGGTCAAAGAAGAAAGTCACTGGGAGGGACTCCCTTTGGAGGGATAGGGTGAATGAAGCAAAACAGCCAGTTTTTTATATTTGTAGTTGAGCTGATGTGGGTGGGCTCTCAGATAAAATTCAAAGATGTTTGGGCACCTTTTCAGGGAATGTGAAAATGCATCAAGGACCCTGATCTGGCTTTTCGGCATTCCTTCCTATTTCTCTTACAGCAATCCATGACTGCCGAACGAGCTCCAAGACTCTGGTTTTTCAAGACCTACAGGAAATGAGTTGTCACCCTGGCAGAGTCCAGCTTTCAGCAGTGTGGGAGGCTCAGCTGTGGTGAGCCAGAGACAGGGAATGTGTGTCTCCCTTGCTCCCTTGGCAAACCCCAGAGAAGGCACCAGCTGAGACCATTTTCACAGGATCGTGATTCTAGTCACCCAGTAAGTATAGGGATGAGGGGGAGAGACAAGCATTAATCTTGTTGCATTGGAACTCATTGGGAATTTGGTTTGGGATCTTTTGCTGGAGGCAATTGTTAGAGGACATAGGGACACTCAGCAGCTGTGGCCCCAATCGTTAAACCACCCGTCCATGTGTATCATTCCAGGAACAACCACCATTTTCCTTGCTAAGCTGCTTCTTCAGGCACAGTTACATCTGATTCAAAAGGGGTGTGTGTCCAGAATGGAGAGTTGGTGTCCTTTTTAGTATGTGTTTCCTAATTATTCTGTTAAGCTCTCATTCATTAAGTCATTCACTAAGTATGTAAACGCCCACAGTTTTGGGGCAAAGCCTTGGGATAAGTGCTTGAAATTAAGGAGTGTGATCTCCCAGTAATTCATGGACCGAGAAGCTGTGCTACTAACTGCTCCTTGGCGTGTCTTAGCTTCCTCATCTATAAAATGAGGTTAATGGTACTTATATATACCTAAGCAGCTAGGTGGTACACTGGATAAAGGGCTAGCTCTGGAATCAGGAAGACCTGACTTCAAATCCAGTCTGGGAAAGTCATACAACCCTGTTTGCCTCAGTTTCCTCATCTGTAAAATGAGCTGGAGAAGGAAATGACAAATCATTCCAGTATCTGCCAAGAAAACCCCAAATGGGGTCATAAAGAGTCAGATGGGACTGAAAATGACTGAACGACAACTACAAGTATCTAAAAGTGAATAAATAAGAGTAGGGACTAGACCTGGGATTTCATTGGCAGAGGGAATTTGAAACTCTTGCCAATGCAGGTTGACACCCTCCTTGTACCTTAGAATACTGCAGTTAAATGTCTTTCCAGAGTCACAGAGCCAATATGTGAGACTTGAACTCAGGTCTCCTTGGCTTCAAGACTGGCTTTCTACCCACTCTGCCATGTTATTTCCCAGCATGTAAATAATAATATCAACAACAATGATAATAACCATTTTTTTTCTTGTACTTTAAAGTTTTCAAAGGACTACATATACACATTATTTCATTTGATCTCATATTTACCTCATACTTCTCGTGTACACAGGCACACTTCACACATTCAGCCTTGGAGTTATGAATAAGATGAGACAACATATATTAAACACTTTGTAAGCTTTAATTTGGTACATAAATGTTAGTTACTTTTTTTTTTTTTTTGAGGCAATTGGGGTTAAGTGCTAGGCAATGTTAAGTGTTTGAGACCAGATTTGACTCAAGTCCTCCTGACTTCAGAGCTGGTGCTCTATCTACTGCACCACCTAGCTGCCCTATGTTAGTTATTGTCCCCTGGACAGTTGGAGAAGTTCTTGGTTTGAATGATCCAAGTTTCTGGAATTTAAGTTTAAAAAAAGCATTTGAGGCTATGGGCAAAAGAAGAGGGAAGGCTGAGTATTTCTGTGTTTAAGAACCACATGGTGAGAGACATTATTTTGCTATTGTATTAACAACCAATTATTAAATTAAGATTAAGACTTTTTTCCCCTTTTATTTTCTCATTTAGGGACTTGTCCCTGTAGGTCAGTCAGCAAATCTTTGAAGGACATAGTTGATTGGCTTAGACTTCCCTAATCCTTAGGAGGCAATTCTTGGACCAGTACCAGTTGGACTCCACCCAACTAGGAAACTTTACTTTTATTTAGAGGGTAAGCAAATTCTAATCTAGATGAATTTTTGTCCTTAAGAAATAAACCCATGTCCTTGCAATCCTCCTTTGGATGTTAGGTTGGTCCAACTCCTGAAGGAGAAAGCCAACCAGTGGTCTGGGTGGAGATGGATTCCCCATCCAGATTGCTGAAGGCAGGCTCCTGATTAAGCCACATTTTCAGTAGAAGGAGCTAGAGATTTAGCTCATCTCCTCATTTAAATGTTCACCAGTTGAGGTTGATTTCTCTTGTCAGGTGCATTTCCTTTCAAAAAAATATTTAAGTCATTTCAGTGTCTCCAGTAGGGGTCTTTGGTTACCTAGAGAAACCACTGACCATCAATTTATTGATCATTAGTTAGCCTAATTGATAAATTGATTATAAATCACTCAAAACTGTCTCTTGGTTTTCATTCATTATAGTGTAGCTGGAACCACAGATGTAGCTACAATTTTTTTATTTGATAAGAAAGAACATATAAGGAATATATTTCTAAGAAGATGAAAGAGTTTTTCCCAGAGGAAGGTTGAGATAGCAATAAGAGATCAATTTCTGTTACCGAAAACCAAGGTTGTAGAGGTCCAACAATAAGTCACAGTATTATCTGCATAAACAACACTCATAATTCTTCATAGATCTGTGAGGTTAGGGCTTTGTAAACCTTAAGATAATATAGAAATGTGAGCCATCATCATCATATAATACACTATATAAAATTTTGATCTTCATCTTTAAAAAACCATATAGCTTCCTGGGCTTTCATTTTTGTGCAACACCTTTAATTTTGCAGAATCACCAAATTATAGAGTTGAAA
Source organism: Myrmecobius fasciatus (assembly GCA_023553655.1). Taxonomy (NCBI): domain Eukaryota; kingdom Metazoa; phylum Chordata; class Mammalia; order Dasyuromorphia; family Myrmecobiidae; genus Myrmecobius; species Myrmecobius fasciatus. The sequence continues at coordinate 61,134 of JAJPUD010007750.1, read as the reverse complement.
GGTACACTTGAGAAGAAATTCTCATAGGATGACAGGATCATAGAACTAGAAGGGAATCTAAGCCCTTCATTTTACAGAGGTGGAAACTGAGGATCAGAGAGGCTACATGGATACCAAGTACCTGAGACAGGGAGGTTACACTGGTAGTAAGTACCTGAATTCTTCCTGACCCAGGTCCTGGATTCTGTCCATCTTGCTGTCTATATATCCCACAAGTAGTCATTCAGTCTATTTGAATTTCCAATGAGGGAAAATCCATTACCTCCCAAGGCCGTTTATATTGCGTTGGACAGCTCTGATTGTTGGGGGATTTTTCTTAGATCACTGTCTCTTTGCAACTTCTTTCTGTTTCATGGTTCTTCCTTTGAGACCAGATTGACCAAGTTTAATCCCTCTTCCAACTTTTTCTTGAAGTCCTCCAATATACTACCTCCTGAGGTAATCAGTTTATTCCAGTTTGGGAGAGTTCTTATTGTTAGGAAGTAGTTTTTTCCCCCCCTTTAATATGCCTTTGAAGATAACCTTTAAAGTCATTTTAGAAATTATCTAGATCCAATTCTAGCTCTAGATTGTGTTGTTCTAGTATTCTGTTTATCACGTGCCTTCTGTGTCATATTGGTAGCTGTAGTAGGAAAAGGATGTGATACTCCTTTTTTTGCTACTCATTTCTTTTCCATGTATTTTCCTTATATTTTCTGGGGGCATAAACACTGTTTAATTCTGCTGGTGGCCCTTAGGACCATCTTTGTGTAGAGAATAACTTTTTTTTTTTTTTGAGACAGCTATTTCATTGTGGATAGATCATTGGGCCCAGAGTCAGTAAGACCTGAATTCAAATGCAGCCTCAGATACTTTCTAGTTGTGTGAGACTGGGCAGATTACTTAACCTCAGTCTTCCTCAGTTTACTTATCTGTAGAATGGGGATGAGAATCGTACCTTCCTCCCATGGTGGTTATAAACATAAAATGAGGTAAAATTTGCAAATACTTAGCATAGTGTAGACACTTAATAAATGCTTACTTCCCCCCCCCCTTTTTTTTTTCCTTTTGGCAATATGGTGAAGCCTATGGACTCCTCAGAAAAAATGTTTTTAGATATATAAATTCCATAAGATTGCGAAGTAAACAGATTATGTTAAAATCCAGTTACCAAAATATTTTTAGAAACAATTTCATAGGTCCCATATTCCATGGGCTTTTAAGACATTAGCTGCTTCTTCTCCACATTTCCCCTTGGTCTAGATTTGCCTTCCTCAGTTAATTTCCATTTGATAGACCTGTTTTATAACTGAGACCGGCAGTAAGTCTGGCTATCTCAGCCCTTCGGATAATCTGGAATTGTTTAAACAATGGAGCCATTCTCAAGCATTTCTGAATCCTTTTCTCTCTAGCTGACTTCCTGCTTAGCCACCAGAACCATCCACGCCTATGGCAGCATAAGAGATGCTGGTACCAGTGGTGTGGTCTCAAGGGAGTGTCTTTACTAACTCTGACCCTGCTGCTTTTTGTGTTCCTTTTTCTTCCTCTTTTCCCTTCTGGCCTCCAGGAATGAAGGGAACAAGTTTCCCAATGCTCAGCCTGTGGCACTCCGGGGTGACCAGGAGCCGAGAGAGACTGAGCATTGGTGATAAGCCCAATGACACGTATTGCTACAGCACTGTCAACAACACCAGCACTGTGCTCCAGGGAGTGACCTTTGGTGGAGTTCCTACTGTCCTGCTCATAGATGTCAGCTGCTTCTTGGTGAGATGCTCCCAATTATCTCTGGTTTGGGGAGGGACCACTAGGTGAATCGAGCTAAATGGGGGACCCTGCCTTTAAGGAGTTTATAAGAGTAGGATGAGGGACTTGTCTTGGGGAAGGGGAGAATTGACACCTGAGCAGCATGGAGTGAAGTAGGAAATTCAAGAAGGCTGGGGTTAACAGGATGAGTTAAGAGAGAGAATCAGGTGAAGGTGGGGCTAGATGGGGGGCCAGTTTTGAAGACAATTTGCATATGTCTGTCTGTCTTGTCTCAATCTCTGTCTCTCTTTCTCTTTGTGTCTGTCTCTCTCTCATAATGAGAGTATTGAATTACCCTGGTAAGGTGAAGGGCATGGGAAATTCTGTGTTTGTGTATATGTAAGTGCTGAAATAAAAGCTGTGTAAACATAGCTTCTGACTCAGTCTTTCCAGTATTGTGCCATATTGAGACATTATTTGATATATTTCAGTCAATTAGCATGTGCCTGTAAAACCAATCAGTCAATATAAAAGTCACAAGTTTTAAGCTTCTACTAGGTGCCAGATAGTGGGATGGAAAATAAAAGTGAAAGCATCTCTTCCCTTACAGAGTTTACATTCTCAAGGGGGAAATAACATGTACATCTTTAAGGAAGGACAAATTCAATACAAGTGTTAACTTGATATGAAGGGACATATAAGGAATATATTTCTAAGAAGATGAAAGAGTTTTTCCCAGAGGAAAGTTGAGATAGCAAGAAGAGATCAATTTCTGTTACAGAAAACCAAGGTTGTAGAAGTCCAAAAATAAGTCATAGAAAAGAATGATGAGCAGATGACCTAATATGGTCTCTGTACTTCAGAGAAAAGGAGGGAATGCATTCCTGGCAAAAACAAAGAAATGGGGGGTGAAATGTGAGGAAGACCAAGAAGGCCAGTTTGGATGGACCATGGAGTGCATGGAGGAGAGTAATATACAAATATATACTATATACAAAATAACTTGAAAGAGCAAGGTGGAGCCAAGGTTATAATAGGATTTAAATGCCAAATGGAAGAATTTATATTTGCTCCTAGAAGTAATAAGGAACTATTGAGATAATTGATCTGGGGAGAAACACACAGACCTGTGCCTATGATACATCACTTTGGCAGCTGCTTGGAAGATGGATTGGAAAGAAAATGAAGTCCATGTTTGCTTATTTGCAACCATCCCCAATGGTAGCTGAGACCCACTGGAATCAGGCCAGGCTCTGTTATTTCTCTCTAAGAAAACAAAACTTGAGTGATTAAAAAATATTGATCAGGGCTCAGTCAAGGGAAAATGAGCAGGCTTTTTGATGTTAATTTTTATACACACACTTTCAATCATGTTCAATTCTTTGTGACCTCATTTGAGGTTTTCTTGGCAAAGCTACTAGCATGTTTTGCCATTTCCTTCTCCAGCTCATTTTATAGATAAGGAAACTGAGGCAAACAGAATCAAGTAACTTGCTCAGTATCCCCCTATCTAGTTAAGTATCTGAGGTTGGATCTGAATTCAGGTATTCCTGACTGCAGGACTAATGCTCTATACACTGCACCACCTCGCTGCCATATATGTGTGGGAGGGTATATGTCTATGTATATATAAATATAAATATACATATACATATATGTATGAATATGTATCTATGTCTATTTACAAATGTATATGGACATATATAAATATATTGATAAATAGATTTACATATAAATATCTGAAAGAACTTGCTCTCCAGGGCTGCTACATAAATGTGATTTTGCCTCCAAGGGCCACTTTTTAATTTTTCTATTTTGATGTTAGTAGAAGTTGGACAGTGGGAATGTTGCAGTTAGATAGGACTGAGATCAGGGAAAACACCTCCATTGCAAGAGAGTCTGTCCTCCTACCAGGTTACAGCTGAGTAGGATCCTGAGAAATGACCATGGAGGAGGGCTGCCTTTGCTGGAGATACAGAGTACCGATGTAGGGAGTGGACTTAGGATGGTGTTACCCTCATCCCCAAGAAATCTCTATTTTTAATTAGAAAAACATCTATGATATATCTATTTGTCTTTCTCTTTCCCTGGCCCTTTTTTCTTTCCTGTTCCTAGTTTTTAATAGTTGTGTTTTCCATAATTCGAAGAAGATTTTGGGACTATGGCCGTATCGCCCTGGTGTCAGAAACAGACAGGTAAAAATAAGATTCCTTGGGGTGAGGGTAGATTAAAAACTACTCTGTGTGATGGTACAGGACTGTCCCTTGGGTACTACAATTGGGCCATCTCCCAGGATTGGGGTAGAGGAGGGGCCTTCTGGGCAGTGTCCACAAGAGGGAACTTTGGTCAAGAAGGAGATAGCTCTTCTCTCTGGCATGTGTACCAGATCAGAGATATTCATTTTCCCTGTATGTTCCCTTTGTGTAAGGACCAAATGAGATAATTTATACAAAGCAGGAAGTTAATATAAATGTTATAATGCAAGCAACTCATAAAATAGTCACCAAGGTTAACCACTTTCCCCAACCCCGCCTTCACGCAACCCAATTTTGGCTTTTTTTTTTTTTTAAATTTCATAGAAATCCTAGATCTTCACTTTAACTTGATTTCATCTTGATAAACATGTTGAGGGTAGTTTAGAAGTGTGATTGACTTTTGGCCCAGGAAGTGAGGGTAGATTTATAATAGAAATCCTGCTCAATTTGAGCATCATCATTGAAATTTTGTTCTTGCTATTGCAAACACCTCTCCTAGCCTGGTTCTTACTGTCTATCTCAAGAAAGAGTTTTGCCAGGCCTTGTGACCAGGGTTTTTGGCACTGAAATCAAAATGCACAGGGGAAATAAAGTTGCTAAAATGTGTTTCAACATTAAGGAAAATATGGAAAGAGGAGGGTTTCTTTACTCAATCTGCTTATTTCAGTTTTGAAGTTAATGAACTCCAAAAAAGGAAGGGACTTATTAGGACAAAAAAAGTTCATCTTCAGCCCCAGTAAAAGTATAACTCAGGTTCTTGGGCACCCTTTGATTTTATTGAAAAAAAAATAATGGCTGTATTGGGAGACGTAAACTTTTAATATCATACTATGTTCTGAAGGTCTTTAATACATTTTACATTAAAGGAAGAAAGGTGATGGCAAATTATGGATCTGAACAACTGAACAGATCCAACTTCCACGTCTGGCTAGATATTATACATACCTGGGTGTTGTATCTGCTTCTGCAGTAGCATGTTAATAGGGAAAACTAGGGTATAAAGGCAGCTTCAGCTGAGAATTCCTCACTACAGTGCCTTCTCTTTTCACCAGCCTAAGCTAGTGCAGAAATGTGGCTTCTGTGGGAGGAGGCATGCCTATGAACTGCCCATTTCTGGGGAACATGATTATTTGTCACATCAAAGCTATCTTTGCTTTGTATCAGTTTATGAACTCTGGGAACAAAACCATGATACCATTTGCTTAGATTTAATTGAAGGAAGTCTTAGGCTGTTTGTTTGCCTTTTAAAGATAGGGAGAAAAAAACAAGGGCCAAAAAAAGTTTTTGTGAGATAGTATTGTTGTTATTTGTCCTTTTTCTTTCTCTTTTTTTTAAATTAAAGCTTTTTATTTACAATACATGTGCATGGGTAATTTTTCAACATTGACCCTTTCAAAACTTTTCCAAATTTTTCCCTCCTCCTCCCCATCCCCTCTCATAAATGGCAGTTAATCTAATACATGTTAAATATATGATAAATCATATACATATATATGTATATATATATATATATAAATTTATACAGTTATCTTGCTGCACAAGAAAAATTGGATCTAATAAGAAAAACAAAAAAACAAAAAAACAAAACCTGAGAAGGAAAACAAAGTGCGAACAAACATCAACAGAAAGCGTTAAAATGCTATGTTGTGGTTCACACTCAGTTCCCATAGGCCTTTTCCTGGATGTAGATGGCTCTCTTCATCACTGTTATTTGTCTTATGTTCTCAGAGAGGACCAGGACATCAGGGAAGTGATGCTATGACATTCAAGTGAATTGCATTGCTTGAGGAAGGGCTGTGCAAGGTCACCTGACTCATTTTCCCCTCCAGAGCCATCTGGGTCCAGTTGCAAGATGTAGATCAAGACAACTGGATGAAATGGAGACCTTGGCCTTTTTAAGTTAAGGTCTTCCAAAAGGTCTCAGTTTGCCTGAGGCCATACCCATTCCATGAGTAAAGCTAGGTAAAAATTAGTGTATTGATGAGGGCACTGAACACAATACTATGATGGAGTAGAAATCCTGATTCCAACACTTAGTTCCGGAATGAATTTGCACAAATCATAACTTCTCGATATTTAGTTTTCTTATCACTGCTTTATTGTCAGGAAAGTGCTTTGTCAAGGAGTCCTAGGCCCATATTTTAATGCATGTGGGAACTCCTTCTACAGAGATACCCCAAAAAGGTCAGAATTTTTAGCCTTAGAGATTTGTCTGCTGCTTAGAGGGTTAAATGACTTGCTTATAGTCACCCACTTAGTTTCAGCAGCAGATCTTGAACCCAGAATTTCCTGACCCCAGATTCAGCACTTCTAGCTATTATACCAAGGGTTCCTAAACTTTTTTGTGTCAGAGGTAAAGCCTGTGACTCCTTTGGAAAAACTTTGTAAGAATGTCTTTAAATGTATAAAATTGTGTGTGTGTGTGTGTGTATAAAATTCACACAAATATATGTGCATATATATACATGTATATATGATTACAAGTTAAATTATATTGATAAACAGTCTCAAAATGTTTTCTTTTTTTTAAACACCAAAATTTGTGATATAAGTCAGACTTCCCTGAAATTTAACTTGGGGGGGGGAATATATAGATCCCTAGTTGAGAACAGATATATTAGCTTTTCTCGTAAAACTCCCAGAGTGTAGATTAAAATGTAATTGGGAAATGTTTAGTAAATAAAAATACCACAAGATATAGATAATGCTAATTTGTGATTTTCTAAGTTAATATGCTGCCCTCCAGCAATCCCTTTTAGTTTGAATTTGGTACCATTGCAAAGTACTTATACAAAGATGACAAATGTACTCCACTAGTCAAATTTTCCACCCAAAAAAATTTCCTGCAGAAAGATGGGCCAGACAAATATATACAGATGACATACCTTTTGCTGAGGTTCAGGACATATTCAGTCCACCATCTATCTGTACCATCTCAGAGCATATAGTTCTTATTTACAGAGATTATGGGTTTTTAAATTTTTCTTGCAGTTTGAAATGTATGGCATCCTCAGGTAAGTTTTGCATAATTTACATTGATTTTGTTCTATTGATTAGAGGCTTATAAAAAGCAAACAGAGTAACTTTAGATGATCTCATAGTACCTTTTTGTAGCTGGAACTTAGCAATAGGGCTAGGTAGAAAATTGTGTTTCCTTTCCACCTGAGTCAGTAATTCTCCAAGTGATGCTGAAGGAATGTGTTTGATCCTACTCTGATGGGGTGATAGCATGGGGAATGGACTCCCAGCCCAGGAAGGTAGGATAATTGTGGACATTGTGCCCCAGATGCAATTGCACAAGCTGACATATTTTTCTCTCCTTGTGGATCTCAGAGATTCCAGATACCAGAGGCTGTCGTCTTCTTCTTCCTCAGGGCATCACGACTTTGAATCAGATCTGGTTAGTATTTTAAAAGTCAGAGCAATGTGGACTGTGGCTGTAGGGGAGAGTACCTAACAGTAAACTGGGAGTAGGATTAATTCCAATATTGAGCTCAGTTTTTAACTATACCACAAGGGGGCAGACTGGTTCAGGGGAAGGATGCCTGGATCCAAACAATTGGATTGAGTCCCTGTACTCAAACTGGATAAAGTCTTATATTCAGAAGTTGTGTGATCCCTGAGCAAATTGTTTCACTTCTCTGAGAGTCATCCTCCTTAGCTGTAAAATTCTGATAATACTTCTCCTACCTACCTTACAGGTTGTTGCAAAGAAAGAGCTCTGTAAATGTCAAAATTTAAATTTTATTTAATTTTTTAATCGATATTAACAGTAATAATTATAACATAGATTTGTTGTTGTATATCCTTTGTTCTTGAAGAGGACTATGACATTGGGGAGGTGATGCCATGACATGTGAATTGGGTTGAAGTGAGGGAGGGCTGGGCAAGCTCACCTTCTCCACTTTCCTCTCCAGAACCAGATAAAGAACAGGATGACTGGAGATGGCCCTGAATTCAGGGCCACAGATTTAGAGCTGGAAGGGACCTCAGGGGCCGTCTAGTCCAACGCTGTCATTTTTCAGAGGAAGTTGAGTTTCCTTTCCAACTGAGTCAGTAATTCTCCAAGTGATGCTGAAGGAAGCAAATGTGTTTGATTCTACTCTGATTCTTTTGATTGAGGTTCAGAGAGATTGTGACTTTTCCCAAGATCACACAGGCAATACTATTATGTGCTTGTTTGGCCCATGCTCATCAAAGGAACCATCAGCATCACAGATACAGCAGTGGAGACTATTTGGAAAGATATAGCATAGGTTAGAATAGGATTGGGATATTTAAAGAATTAATGTGAACAGGATAGAGATAATAATTAAGATGAAGACTGGTAATCTCGTCCCAAGAGGGCTGTTTAGTAAATAAAGGTATAGTGTTATAAAAGGGGAAGGAAGTAAGAGTGAGAAGAGTAAGAGAATAGGACAGAAAGAAAAAAAAAGGAAGGAGAGGAAGAGAGGAGGAGAAATAAAAGCAGAAGAAAGAAAAGAAAGAGGTCTCCATGCAGAAAATGATCAGCAGTTGGATTGCTGACCTACTTCTGAGCTAAGGGCGTATTAAGCCCTAGGGAGTTTTAAGTTTAAAAATAATTGTGATTGCTTCTAAAGTCTACAAACAGATTATAACTTCCTTTCCTTAGACCTCACTCTAAAAGTGGCCCCAGATTGCTATTTTCTCCTTCCTATGCTTCTGGCTCAGGCGCCATAAAGTTTTTGTTTTTTTTTTTCCCCCAAATGTTCCACTGACAGGCTCTGCACTGATGGCTCCAAATCAAGTCTGAGATGTCATCATCTCTTGATTTAAGTGCGTGGACTGTATCCTCTTGAGCTTTAAAAATATTTTTCCCCAAATTATTGAGACTTGAAACAAATGTTTTCTCCAGTGTTCCATACACATGGTGCACGGCTGTGATTTTTTTTTTTACAAGGAGCATATGGAGACTGTCTTGAGAGGGACAAAGGGCCAGCCTGCAAAATTGTGGACAGATAAACTGCTTTCAGTATAATAGAAAATTAAATTGTTGTCTGATTTCAAAGATTATGAAAAGAACTGTTTCCTCAAAGCAACAGATGTTTAGAAGCTAATCAAGTTGTTCTTTATTTCCAGGGGTGTTGTTCATGGCTAACTGCTGTTTTTCGAATGCAGTAAGTATGTGATGGAGGGAAAAGTCACTTAGATTCTTTGTTACAGCTCATTTGTTTGGGTGGTAGGAATGTTAGGGAGAAAAGAGCTGAACTGCATTGGGGTATAGAATGAGTGTTTTTATAAGGGTGTGGTGTGCTTTTTTATTGCATCATAAGCATTATCTTGAGGTTGAAGCATAAGTTTCATCCCAAGACTCCTTCTGGTTTGGAAATGGAAGTGCTCAGAAGGAAAGGAACCCACAAAAACAGTCATAAGTTGCTGAAGCACACAGAGACCTTCTGCTTTGCAATAGATCATCTTGGGAATATGAAGTGGTCAGAAAAGGAGTTAAATCGAGTATATATTGGGAAATGACAGAGGAGGAAGAGTACCTGTGGGGGTGAGGCCCCCTTTTTTCTCAGTTACCCAAAATGTAAATTTTGCCACTGGTTGAAGTCCACAGCTTTGTGCATTGCTTTCTCTCCAGACCGAATTAGTCATTGGTGTTTTTCCACTTGGACCAGGTCATTGTGTCAAAACAGGGACACATTTCTAAACTAGGTCCTTTAAAAACTACCCATTGATTAAAAACTGCAATTAAGAGTTCTTTATTATTAGCAAATCACCAATATTAAGTCTAGTTATTGCTATAAGGGGTTTGGTATTTTTTTGTTTTACTCCTAGTAAAAGGTAATAATGGACAAGAAGATATTTCAGTTTAAACTGACGAAGGAAATAGTTGATTTTCTATTATTCAATCCTTCATTCAACAAAATATCATAAAGTACTTGCTGTGTGCAAGGCATAATAGTTAAAAACTCTGGTTTGGAAGTCAAACCATGCAGCCAGATGGGGAGAGTTTTATTTGAGACCTGGTACATAATAATATTTGATTCAACTCTTCAGGATTGTGATACTCTCCTTCATTCACTACCATTGCATTATGATAGCTTTGAAGCTTTGTTGTTGTTAAATCATATCAGTCCTATCTGACTTTTTGTGACTCCATTTAGAGTTTTCTTGACAAAGACACTGGAGTATTTGCCACTTTCTTCTTCAGCTAATTTTACAGATGGGGAAACTGAGTTTCTGATGTTGGATCATTTGAAAGTGCTAATAACTTTCTTTTCTTGGGTCTATAGTAGATACATGCATAGTACCAGCAGAAGGAGTTGCCAGGCTCTCTCTTGGAGTTGCTTCCCAAGATGATGACTTTGAGATCCATAAAGGAAGCAAGGCCAGTGGTCTGGGGAAGAATTAGTTAATAAATTAAGATTATTGAACTTCAGTGAGAGCCCTGTAAAGTTATGGATCAATTATTTGTAGTGAAATCAGTTCTGTTATGTGACCTTTTCACCTTGAAAAGCAAAAATAGAGACATAAGATGCATGGACCATGCATTCTGAGATAGTGGCTGGTAAAACATCAAAGTGGAAGTCATCAAACTGAGTATGGAAACAGATAAAGCCATAGTGGGAGACTGGGTTAGGAGAACAAAGATGGATTGGCAGTAGTCATGTTAAGGACAAAAAATAGGTTTTAGTGTGAGAGAATGAGAGAAGTGGAAGAGTTTGAGTCTGTGGTTAGAAAATATAATTTTGAAAGTTGGGGAACTTGAAGGGGGCATGTTTCTGAGGAATTGTAAAGCCTAAGTAGTGTAGACCTGCCTGTATGCCGCCGAAATAGGGTGGAGAAAGTTGTAGAGTTGAGGGATTGGTGGTCCAGCTCTTAGAGAGGCTGAATATTGAAGTCTCTCAGGATGATGGCAAGAGATGGGGCAGAGAGGGAGACCTTGATCAAGATGCTGAAATAATTGAGGAAGGGGATCCAGAGGTGAGTAGACCAGAGGATGCCGTGTATTGCCTGGTCTTCAAAAGAGGGACAGGATTTTAGGGAATGATGTGAAGTAGTAAAGGAGGAATCACAGAGCATATCCCTTCCTCTTGTCTGTGAGAGTGATGCTAAGTCAGAAAAGTGGTCTCCTCATTCCTCAATACTATCCCCATTGGTGTTCTTAGGAGAGAGCCGGATTTGACTTAAAACCAAAAGGTAGAATGTGGTTAAAAAGTTTGAAGGTATGATGGGGCTATCCTTCCTTTACTGGGTGGACACATTGATTTCCAGCTTCCTGAGAAGGCGTGGGTCTCTAAGGGCTTCCTTGTTGGGTAGCATTGATCAAAGTGGGGCTCACCTCCCTTTAGAGCACAAAAAGCAATGGTCATGATATCATTGATTTATAACAGGTATAACAGACTCCAGAGGCCTTGTAATCCAATCCTTCACTTTAGAAATGAGGAAACAGGTGATGATTTGCCCAGGGTTACACAGTTAATAAGTATGAGGCAAGATTCAAAGCCTGGTCTTCTTGATTTCATTTAATCCTTTCTCCACTAGGGCACAGCTCTCATGTCTTTACCCCTAGGACTATTCCTGCATCATAAAGGGGAAAAAAGGTCTTATCACCTTATTCCTCTGCTTTTCAGGTCCCAGTAGGGAGAGGCTAGGACAGAGGGGACAGCCTTGGATTAGAGTTGGGCATCCCTGGTACCTCTTGGTCCCATTTGTGATTTCCATTGTGATGGAGAGAGGAGAATGTAGTAAGGGATGCTAGCTGCCATCCAGAAACTTTCTCCTTGGGCAAGGGGCTGTCTCTCTGTGTGGTTGCCCAATACAGTGCTGATTTGGGTTTCTAGAACCCATCTTGTTAGCATCTTTGCTTGTCCAATAAAACGTAAGCTCCTCGAGGGCAGGGACTGTTTCGTTTTTGTCTTTGTATTGTTCGTGCTTAGGGATAAGTGCTCTGTAGCACTTAGCTCAATGCCTTGCACATAATTGATATTTAATAAATATTTGTTGATTGATTCATACAGATAAAAAGATCTTTTGGATGTACACACACACACACATATGTGTGCACACACTTTTACACACTTGGGTAGTTGCATGAAATGCTATCAACACAAACCAAGATAGCAGTAGGGTCTTGGAGGAATTTCTGGACCAAGCTATTTAATTGAAACTCGTGTGTGTGTGTCTGTGTGTCTGTGTGTCTGTGTGTCTGTGTGTGTCTGCCTGCCCAGAGATGAACAGATCCAGGAATGGTGTGGAGATGATGCCATACACTATTTGAGCTTCCAACGCCATATCATCTTCCTTCTGGTGGTGCTCAGCTTCCTATCTCTGTGTGTCATCCTGCCTGTCAACCTCTCGGGCGATTTACTGGGTAAGAAAGAACGTTCACTCCCTATTTCTGAGATTGGAGGCGGGGGAGACCAGAGCAGGGAACTCCTTGGGAGCTCATTGACAAAGATCCAGCTTGGATCTCCAGGTAATTATTAGGGGCTGAATTCAGATTTGAGAAGGTCTGAGTGCCAGATACTCAGTCCAAGTCACACAGAAAGGTTATATAACAATGCTGAAAGTCGAATGAAGATCCTTTATTTCTAAATTCAGTGCTCTTGTCACGATACAACTCTCTTCAGTCAAGTTCCACATTCTGTGATTTTTTTTCCCTTAAGTATTACACACGGGATCTCATTTTCTTCTTTTTTTTTTTCCTTTTCTGAGGCAATTTCAGTTAAGTGACTTGCCCAGGGTCACACAGCTAGGGAATGTTAAGTTTCTGAGGTCAGATTTGAACTCAGGTCCTCCTGACTTCAGGGCTAGTGCTCTATCCACTGCCCAACTAGCTACCCCAAGGGATCTCATTTTCAAATGCTGAATTTAATTTTCATCTATGGTAGAGATTCCCAAGCCTAGAGATGTTTCTAATTTTCCTAAGGGCTAATATTTCTAATGATGCAGGATGTTCTAATTATCCTAAGTGCTATAATGAAGTTATCTAGAACCAAATTTTAGTTTATTTTGGCTTATAAAAAATTCATTCATACTGAATACTAAAAGAAAAAATCCAGAATGGGGTTCCAAAGTAAATTCTAGGTAGTATTCTAATTTCCTGAGAAATGAGAATCACTGGTTTCTAGGCTAGATATTTTATTTCAGCTCCTTACACAGAGTTCTGTAAATGCAAGCTGACTTTCCTTATCAGTCTTCTTCAAGACTTGTCTCAGGACAGTGTCTCTGTTTTATCTGCAGATAAAGATCCTTACAATTTTGGGAGGACAACAATAGCAAATCTGCAGACTGGGTGAGTGTCAGAGTTGGGGAGTGTAGGAATCCGGCAGAAGTTGGACTAGCAATCCTTGCTCTGCTGTGTTTCTTCTCAGGGATGAATTTGAGGGAAAGCGAGACTGGGAAGCCCAGAATGGGCCACAACAAATTCAGAAGACAAGAGGAATGGCTTTAGGGTGGAAGAGAAAGTTTCGCTTTGGACAAGCTGATTTTGAATGCTTGTTGGATATACATTTGGTAACAACCTGTAGGTAGTGGGAAATGTAGGGTAACAGCTCAGAATCAAGTGCAGGGCTGAAGATGCTGCTTTGAGAGGCAGAGATGGTCATTCAGATTATGAAATTGAGTGAGGTTCTGAAGGGAGAGAGCGTAGGGAATAGGGTGTCTCAGAGTCCCTCCCTTCATTTGAGACCTAACTCAAGTATCATTTTCAGTATGAAGGCTTTCCTGTCCTCCCCCTACAACTATTAGCACCTTTCCTTTCAAACTACTTTGTATTTAAAAAAATTGTACTGATTTGTATTGATTCACTTTAAACTTATGCTATTTATATGTATATATAAATGTATTTATCTCCTCCATTAGAATGTAAATTCCTTGAAGGCAGATGCTATTTAATTTTTGTTTTCATGTCTTCATCACTTGGTACAGTGCCTGGCACTTAGTAGGTATTGAATAAATAGTGGTTGACTAATAGGTAGAGATGAGGAGAGGAGAGAAGTGCAACTTTTCCTGGTTGTGAGTGTTCTTCTGAATCAGGATCTTGAATGTCATAGACAAAACCCATGTTTTACAAGGGGTGCTCACCAAAGGAGCAGCCCCTCATGCCCCAGAGATACTTTTAGAGTTAAAAAGGAATAAGGGCAGGGAGAGAGCTTTCTGACATCTTTACTCTTGATCTTATCTCTATCCCTAAAGATTGAATCTCTACTGTACCTTCCTCCCACCCCTTCTCTTTCCATAGAACAAGAACTTTTCTAGCCCCTTCCTAAGGTTGGCAGCAGTGGGCTCAGGGTGAAAAGCCGCTGCAAAGCTGAGGAGTTTTAATAAATGCTAGGATCTCTAGGCATTGTGCTAAGCTTTAAGAATACAAAGAAAGGCACAAATACCATCCCTACCTTGAAGGAGCTCATCTAATGGGGGAAGATACCTGCAAACAACTATGTCCATACAAGAGATACGGAATAGAGGAAAGGTCATCTGGGAGAGGAAGTGGACAGCAGCTAAAAGAACTAGGAAAAGCTTCTTTCAGGAGGTAAGATTTGAACTGAGACTTGATTAGGAGATGGAAGTGAGAAGGAAAAAAATTCCAGGCATAGGGGATAGCCAATAAAAATGCATAAAGGAGAAAGTAAGTGAAAATGAGAAAGAAGGAAGATGTTGATAGATCATAAAATATGTAGAAGGGAGTAAATGTAATAAGACTTGAATGGTAGATGGGGGCCAGTTGGGAAAGGCTTTAAAGGCCAAATGACTATAGTTGATATGAAAGATAATAAGGCAGCCACTGGAATAGAGAGAGAGGGAAGAAAAGGGATGTAATTAGACCTACATTTTAAAAGGAAGATCACTGTGATGGTGAAGTGATCAAGAGCTTGGAGCGCCCTAGCCCACTAAAAGCAGCTCTGCTACATGGCTGCAATGGGGTGGTCACACATTTCCTATATCCAGTTCCTGTTTCCTTTCCAAAAAAGTGTATTTTGAATGCACCCAATATTCTGAAATACCAGAGGGAGAAGGGGAAATAAGGGAAGGAGAAATGTGGTTTTTTCATATACCAAGTAGAGCCAAAAATTAGGATTGTGTGGGAAATACCTAGGTGTTCCCCTCAGCACCCCCAAACCCAACTCTGAACTTTTTTCTCTTCTTCTTCTCAGAAATAACTTGCTCTGGCTGCACACCATCTTTGCCGTCATCTACCTGCTGCTGACCATTGCCTTCATGAGGCACCATACCCAGTCCATCAAGTACAGAGAGGAAAACCTGGTCAGTGACCGTAGCCAGAGCATCTGCCCAGAAACGGGGAGGGTGCTGAGAGGAAAGGCCCAGTGGGAACTCCCCCAGCTCGTCCTGATCTCTGCTTGAGGTCACAGAGGGCCTTGGGGGAGAGCTCGTGGTTACAGATTTGCCCCTGAATTTATCCTGGGCTTTCCAACTGTTTCTTCCAAGGTCTGAAGGACAATATTATCAACAGCAGAGTTTTGACTGTTTAATTTTTCATTTTGCTGACTGCTTCTTTTCTGCTGAGATTTTCTGATATTTTATCCCTAATTCTCAAGTCATATCTTAAAACAAAACATTTTACATTTTCTTCCAGTCCAGATTAAACTCCCCCATGTAACAAAGAACAACAGTTAAGCAAAAATACTTGATAAAGTAACCTTGTCTTAAAATATATTACATTCTGTCCTTGTGGTTCCCCACCTCTCTACCATGGCAAGGGAGGTCTGTTTCATCATCTATTCTCCAGAATCATCATTGGTCTTTTTATTTACTCATTTCTTAGCCTCGTCTTGGTGATCTTTTTATTTGTATCATTGTAGTCATTGGGATTAGTTCTTCTCATTTCCTAAATCATATCTTTATCTTTATTTTAAATAATATTTGATATTTTCCCCAATTACAACTTAAGACAATTTTTAACATTTGTTTTTTCTAAAAATTTTGAGTTCCAAATTTTCTCCCTCTTCTCACCTCCTCTCTCTGAGATATAAGTAATTTGCTATAGGTTATCCTTGTACAATCATGCAAAACATATTTCCATATTTCATGTTGTATAAAAAAGATAACAGACTCAAAGGAGAAACACACACACAAAATAATATGCTTTGACCTGCATCCAGCTGAGTCATAGCTTAAAAAAATTTTAATAACCTCTTCTCCAAATAGAATCAGGTGTTCCATGATCAGACACACCCCCAGAGTGGAGGGCAGTTCTGGTTCTCCTAGGGTGAGCTGGGCCCCAGATTTACTCTGTGGCTTGGAGCCAGTCAGTTCTCTTTTCCGGGTTCTTGTTTCTCAATCTTTCCATGTTGCAAATAAAGCCAGCACTGTGTTTTCTGTGCCTTGGAGGCTTCTGAACAAGGTACCACATAAACAAATCCCTTCTTTTATAGGCAACAGAAAGGCCTAAAGCAAAAGCCAATAAAGGGTCCAGTAAGGTTTCCCAGATGTTTTCTTTCTCTGGAAAAGAACAAAACAAGCTCTGCTGTTTTCTTTGAGCCTTTCAAAGCCCTTCAGGAATAGTTGTCAGAGGATCCAAATCCTAGTCTCCCTTCTGCCACATACTGCATGAATACCATTGGGCAAGCCCTTGAACCCCTTTGGGCCTCTTTTTCCTCCTCTGTGAAATGGGAGAACAACAGTTGCATGGTCTGCTTCCTAGGGTTGCCATGAATGAGATTATCTACATGGAAATTCTCTGTAAACTGGAAAATACTTTACAGAAAAAAAAAACCCCAAACCTTGACATACATTGTTATTTATTTGTTTATTAAGGTTTTTATTTATTATTATATTATTATTACATTATATTGTGTTATATATTAAGGTTTGCAAAAGGGCTTTTTATACAAGACTGATTTGGGCGGGCATATTTGAGGGACACATCCTAGAGTGTTATTTAAAAAGTAATGTGCTGTTTTTGTCTTTTTTCCCCCCCTGTAGGTGAGGCGCACTTTGTTTATTACAGGACTCCCCAAAAACACCAAGAAAGAGACATTAGAAAGTCACTTCAGGTAAGGAAGCCAATGATGGAGCTTCCTGGGGCCAAATCCCTGCAGTAGTGAAAACATCCTTATTTGTTGAATCAACCTTGGAAATATCTCAGAGCCACATGAAAGTCAGGGTCCAGGAGCCATTCAAGGAGAATGTTCAATCATGGGACATAATCTGTGCTTAAGAAATATCACTGAGTTGAGGATAGACTGGAGCAAACTTATGACTTATGACAGCAAGATCAACCAGGAACCACCCATTAAAAAGGCAGGTTTTTCTTATATCACTCCCATTTTCCCCCATCCCAGAGGACTATTTATTACAGATTTTTCTCATATCACTCCCATTTTCCCCCATCCAAGAGGACTATTTATTACAGGTTTTTCTCATATCACTTCCATTTTCCCCCATCCAAAAGGACTATTTATTACAGGTTTTTCTCATATCACTCCCACTTTCCCTCATCTAAGGAGACTTAGTTACTACAGATTTTTCTTGTATCACTCACTTTCCCCCATCCAAGGGGACTAGTTACTAAAGAACCAGTAACTAGTCCCTTTGGATGGGGGAAAGTAGGAGTGATACAAGTAAAACCTGTCTTATACTGTAGCACTTCATTACTTCAGACCACTTTCTTTGAGACCTTGGATCAGTGCTGAGCTGTAGCTGAGTCTAGTCTATTAAGTAGAGAAGTGGCAATGTGGACAGAAGGCTGGTTTTAGAGACAGGAAAATCTGAGTTCAAGCATAGTTTTTGAGGAAGGAAAGGAAACAAGTACTTATCAAGGGCCTACTATGATCCAAGCGTGTGCTGAGTGCTTTAAGAATATTATCTCATTTGATCCTCACAGCCACCTGGGAAGTAGGTGCTATCATTATCCCATTTTATAAATGAAGAAACTGAGGTCTCAGAGTGACCTGATCAGGGTTACACAGCTAGAAAGTGCCAAAGACTAGATCTGACACTCATACCTGCCTAACTTTAGGCTAATGCTCTGTTCATTATACCATATGGTTATGTAGTGATACCATATGGCATCTTAGGTGACTTCTCCTAAGTAGTAAAAGTAGGAATATTGTACCTAAAAAGAAGCTTAGCTTTGTATGTTTGCATTGAACTAGAAAGTTTCCCTTAATAATCACATGTGGATAATTCCTGCTAAATAGCTTTTTTTGAACACAATATTAGTTTATTTTGTGGGATTCAGCTTTATCAACACATTATATTATATGCCAAAAAATCCAAAAAGTACTGATCCCCACAGATTTTTGGGTACAAGCAGAGTAGCTAAGATTTTCCAAGGGAATTAGGACGTGTCCCTCAAAGTCTCTTCTCCTATTAGTTTTGTTAATATACTTAGAAAGCAAAAATTGGAAGAGTAGCTGGACTAGAATGAATGAATGAAAAAGAATTTATCATCGGTCAATTAACATTTACACTTTTTGTTTCCAGGCATTG
Organism: Myrmecobius fasciatus; assembly: GCA_023553655.1. NCBI lineage: Eukaryota > Metazoa > Chordata > Mammalia > Dasyuromorphia > Myrmecobiidae > Myrmecobius > Myrmecobius fasciatus. The sequence goes on along the minus strand of JAJPUD010007750.1, from coordinate 42,733 downwards.
TTTGAAATGCATTAATTGGCAAAACAATGTTCAAATAAATATGTACAAGAAAGCTCTATACTGTACAGTTTTAAAAGGAAATAATTAACAAAGGAAAGGTACAAAAATTAAGAGGAACTGGGAAAGGCTTCCTGTAGAAGGTGGGATTTTAATTGGGATTTAAAGGAAGCCAGGGCAGGTCAAAGGCAGAAATGAGGCATTCCAGGCATAGGGAGAGCCAGTCTGGAGATGAGCATCTTGGGCTAGGAACTTTAAAGAAGATTTTGGTCCTAGATATTAGGGTATTTTGCAGGGGGAAGGGAGTGATGGTCTGGGGCAGTAAGTAAGTAAGCAGTATCTTTTAAGATACAAAAAGACTGGAACAATAGGGGGCAGGTTGTGAATGGAGGATTTATATTTGAACCTGGAGGAGTTTGTCAAGTAGCAGGTGACATGGCCAAATCTGTGCTTAAGGAAGATCACTGAGTTGAGGAAAGACTGGAGCAGAGAGAGACTTGTGGCAGCAAGCTCAATCAGGAACCACCTCATTTTTAAAAATGCATAATATATAAGATTACAAAGAAAACCAATTATATTAAAATATAGTTATCCAAATCTTAAAAAAAAAAAGTTCATGGATCTCAGGTTAAGAACCCCTTCTTAGACTTGTAGGAATTCTTCATAAGGACAACTCATGAGAAGCTCATCTTGCTTATTGGTTACCATTTTAAATGAATGATGATATTCTCTGAATGGGGTTTGCTCTTTCCCATCATGTCTATTTTGTTTCCTTTTCCCTCCTTTCTCCATTCTACAGAGAGGCCTATCCTACCTGTACTGTAGTAGAAGTCCAACTGTGCTATGATGTTGCCAAGCTGATTTATCTGTGTAATGAAAGGTAAGTTAGAAGAATATGTATGATGTCAAGGGATCCTGTGGGAGTGGGGGACAGGGAACCTTAAATTAAGCAAGACTGCTTTCTTCCATGATGATCCAAGTCTTCTCAGATATAAAATGAGCAAGACTTCTGCTTGAATAATAAAACAATTTTAATTTAAAAAAAATTGTCAGTACACTATAAGCTTCTCAAGAGCAGGGACTATTTTATTTTTATGTCTTTTTCCCTAGCACAGTACTTTGTATATGTTTGGCTCTTAATAAATGTTTGAATTTAATTGAAATTTTTTCCCCATGAGCACAAGAAGCAGACTCTTCTACTCTTTGTTATCTGCCCATACCTTGATAAATATTGCCTCTGTCTGTGCTCTTGCATTTTCCTCCCCATTTGCAGAAAAAAAGCTGAGAAAAGCCTGAACTATTACACCAACCTGCAGACAAAGACGGGCGAGCGCACCTTCATCAACCCCAAGCCCTGTGGCCAGTTCTGTTTCTGTGATATCTCAGGATGTGAGAAGGTGAGGACCTTGACCCTTTTAGGATCAGGTACTGTTCCACAAGATGAAGGGTTGAGTTCCTGCAGGACAGGTTATATGGTCTTTTGGGTGACTTTCTGGGTCTGGGCAATGTCCCATCATGTTGCTGTGGGACTGAGTCAGTGTTTTCCCGGCAGGAAGATGCCATCATCTATTATACCCAGATGAAAGACAGACTACTTCGAAGATTATCACAAGAGGAACACACTGTTCAGGATCACCCCTTGGGAATGGCTTTTGTCACCTTCCAGGAACACTCCATGGCTAACTTGTGAGTAGAGACAAATGGGGGTGTGGGCTCTGGATTCTGCTTTCCCAAAAGCTCTCTCTATTTTCTTTCTCTGTTCATCTTTTGTTCATTTCCCACTTAATCTTCATGGGCTATTTTTTAGATACCAAAAAGATGCTGATAATTTACTGTGATTAAGACACATGACCTTCTCTTCCTCTGCTATAAAAGTGAGGGACTACAATGAACATCCTCTCTTTCCCAAGCTACTCTTTGACTCTTGGTATACATTTGTAAGATTGTAGATTAAGGGTGTAGTCATTTATGACCACAGAACAGGGATTACTACTTGGTTCATGTAGTGATTCACCCCTGGCCTTTTCCTCATCAGCATTATGTTTTAACTAATTGAGCTGAAAAGTTTTGATGTCACCTTAGAGCCATATTTGAAAAGTCTTCCCTCCATTCCATTCCCACTCTTGGGATATCAGTGTTACAAACACACGGATCCTTTCTTCACCTTTTGAATTCCTCAATATTCCTGAAGTCAGGATATAAGAGTAACATTAAGCCTTGGAAGCACATGAGTTTGCGATCCTAAATTTCTTCCAATTCCAGTTATATCCATCTGTGGCTCACTCATGGGAGCATTGAATGTGGGGATATCTGAGAGGTACCGTTGATCCATTGGTGGCAAAGTCTCTGGTCTCCCTAGTATTAAGAAGACATCATGTGGATGAATTTCTTTCTTTTGTCATGGTACCTTGCTCATAAGCAGTCTAGGATAACTTAATTAAAGGTACAAAGATAACAAGAAGCACTTGTAGTCACAGTGTACTCCTTTAAGAAAGCATTCAACATACTCTTAACCACCACTAAGTCTGAAGGAGTTTTATGTATCTCTCAGGAACAGTGTCTAGCTTCTATTAGTATTAGTCTAGTTTTAGTCATGTAGGTGGGTTAATTGTCATTTCCAGAAATGACTGTCTGTTTTACCAGATTAGAAGCAAAGCTAGAAGCAAGGAAGGCTTGAGGGAAATCAAGGCAAAAGTAAATGTGATTTTTCAACATAACTAAACAGCAGCCATTTTCTAAGTTGGAGTTTTTCATATCAGAAGAGGAAGAGTGCAAGGTACTTCTCTCTTTGCCTCGCTATATTTGGTAGCAGATTGATGCCAAGAAAATGTAGCCATCTGAAATATTTTCCTCTATCCCTCCCCTATTCAGACCCTAAAGACCAACTAGCTCTTACCCCATGCCTCTGATAGATCTTGGACTTTGGGAGGGCCTATCTTTGAGTGTTACCCTGGATAAATACCATATCACATCATGTCATGCATATTACCCCAGATAAATAGTATCAAGCCATCCCATGTGGCTTCAGAGCCACAGGGATAACAGGAGTTAAGGGTGAGCCTGAGATAGAAAAACATCTGTGATTGGAAAGAGAAATATTCTAAGGAAGTTTATTTGTGGGGAGAGAGAAGAAACAGAGGGGGACCTGATGGTATAGCAATGAGCACAAGACCAGAGTCATCTCCATGATCTTGGACAGGAGAGACTTTAGGGACAAGAATGGCTCATAGGAAGGCAAAGCTGCTCATCTCACTCCTCAAGGCTTTCAGTATGTCTTCCAGTGGATCCCAGTCTTTGCCGTGATAGGAATGAGCCCTTCTGCATGCTGGATGTGTTCCAGTCTGTCTTTTATCTTGGCAGCATCCTCAAGGATTTCAACGCTTGCAAGTGTCAGGGCTGCAGGTGCAAAGGTGAGCCACAGCCTTCAGCTTACAGCAGAGAACTCAGCTCCTCCAGCTGGACTGTAGCCTTCGCCTCCTATCCAGAGGATATTTGTTGGTGAGTTCCAGTCTGATTCCTAGGGGATTGGATTTGGGTATTGGTGGGAAGGACTTGTATTTATTACAATGAACTTTGCATCTGTTGTTCATTGTTGTGTCTGCCACAAATCTCCTGGGGATCCCACTCCACTGTGCTGATAGTAATAGGGGTAATAATTCAAATTTATACAGAACTTTAAAGTATGCAGAAGTCTTTCTATCCATTATCTCATTAGATCATCACAATAAACCTGTGAGGTAGATATGATAGGCAGATGTCATTATCCCCATCTACAAGTGAGACTGAATGATTTTTCCAAAGTTAATGAGTGTCAGGTCTATTTTGACTTCTATGTCATCATTTCTTACCCCAATATTACATCTACTGTGCAATTTAGTGGAATTCTGCCTCGTGAACTCATTAACCATTTTCTGACCTATCTCCCCAGTAGCTTTATGACAGGTTAAATGGTGGAAGTTCAAGCTGTTAGTGACTTAGCTCCTTGGAGTCTCTACATGGAGCTTATGAATCCAGTTTCCCTCTCCCCTGGATCATGGCTTACCCAGCCCATCTTCTCCATGATAGCTCTAAGGCTATATTCTCATTCTAGGATCTATGGACAGATTTCAGGGAGGTCATGAATTTGTATCAGAAAAAAAATGACATCTTTATTTTCACTAATGTTTCCCTGAAATTTAGCATTGCTTTTAATATTTTAAAAATGTTATTCTAAGAACCAAGTCAAAGATTTTACCATGTTGCTCAAAGCATATGATACAGAAACATCAAAAATTGTTTTTACATACAAATGGGGGGAAAATAAAATACTAAATTTTTTAAAAAGCCTAGATAAAAACAGGCACAGACAAATCTGTTACAGAAAACTCTAGAGCTCATTCATGTAAGCACCCTACACTGGATGCATTCTCTTCAGGTAAGAGTGCTTCAGGCTGTCTTTTCACAGGTTGCTCTGGGATCAGTCACTGTATATTCAGGAATGTAAAGGGCTATTACTATTAGTCTTGAAAAAGAGTTTTTATTTTTTGAGCAAAGTTAAAGATAAAGGTTTGGTTTTTTTTTCCCCTGGGGAAAAATGGATATAATACCCAAAAGGGGTTAAAAATACCTGGTAAAAGGTATAAGCTGGAAGAACCAATTTGTTAAGTAACTGCTATGTGTCTGGTACTATGTTAAACACTAGGAAGAATAGGAAAAGAGAGAGAAAATGGAAGAGGGAGGAAGAAGAAAGAGAAGACAGATGGCAGGGGGGAGAAACACAGAGTTCTGTAGCGATATTCCAGTGCTGTGGGTTCCAAGCCTTGCCTTCCCTTCTCTAGCCAGAAGTGTTCCCTCTTTCACAATACTTTTTCACAATATTACATAAGAAAAACTAGCTTAATTTTTTTTGAGGGGGGGAGGAACAGAGATTCCTTCTTATTTGGGAAATTTTTCTTGTTTGTTACTAACTCAGTTGCCTCCCTGTGAATGTGGATGATACCATTTCTCAGTTCAATTAAGCACCTACTATGTGTCGAATACTATGTTCATCTTTAAGGATATAAAGAAAAAATAAAACCATCACATTCCCTCAAGGAACTTATATGCTAATGGGGGAATACATATGTAAACACACACATACACGTACATATATACACATGTATATATACATATACACAGATGGACACATATAAGTTATAGTTATACATACATATATATATCTGCAATGCAAATGATATGTAAATACATATACATTAATTATATACACACATAAAAATATATACACATAAACTTTATTTACACACATAAAATATAAGCACATGTAAATGATATATACATATCCAGCATGCATATATGAATTACACATATGCATGTAAATTATATACACAATACATGAATTATATATAAACTTGAATCTATTTAAGCATACATTTATGTCTAAATTAAACATATACATATATAAAGAGAGAGAGAGAGAGATGAGGAAACAGGGAGCCCATCATGAGACTAGAAGGCTGCAGAGCAGGAACCAGAGCTTGCTTTTTCTTTTGGCTCCTGGATCAGCACCCATTCCACAGCCCAAGCTATGCCTCCCAAGTTACAATTACAAAGTAAACACGTATGTTGTCCAGTGGGTAACCCAAGGAGGGTGAATTTGCCTCTTTTATTTCCCCTCCAAGCCTTCGGGGATCCAGTGGCTTGGCCTGCCTCCAGGTGAAAGCCATTCAGATGTGGGTCTTATGTTAACTCCTGCATGTTCAAAAGCCAAGAGTTTTGCATTGAATCTCTCAGTGGGAATCCTCCATAGTCCCCAATCTTGGGTGAATAAAGTCTAGAGACACTTAATACCTGTGAGGTCCTAGATATGGATCAGAACTGAGGCTGGGTGACATCTCTACACCAGGAGCTGCTACTAGCAGGAAATACTGAGGGGAATCAGGAAACATTGAAAATGAGCTTCTCTTCTTTGTCTTCCTATCTCCCACAGGAAGAATCTTTCTATTCAGGGCCTCAGATGGTGGTTCCAGTGGACAGGTATCAATTTCATCCTCTCGGTGGTATTGTTCTTCCTGACCACTCCCTCGATCATTCTCTCCACCATGGACAAGTTCAATGTCACCAAACCCATTCATGCCCTAAATGTGAGTGCTGGCTCTAACATACCTTGTTGGAGGTGGGAAGATGGGGGTAGCAGGTGAAGATGAGAAGGAAAGAGAGAAAGAGGAAGAAATTGAAATTAAATTGAAAGGAATTGAAAGAAGAAGGCTAGTGAATGAGAAAGATGAAGGGATCAGACTTGTCTCTGGAGTCTTGAGTAGAAAAGAGAAAAAATTCCTATCATTTAAGACTAGAAATCTATTAGAATTATAATTATGATAATGAAGTAGGAGGTGGCTATGTGGTATAGTGAATAGAATGCTGGAAGAGCTGAATTGAAATCTTTTCTCATTCACTTATTAGCTTCTTAATTCACTTGTTAGCTATGTGATCTTCAGCAAATCATTTAATTGCTCTGTGCCTCAGTTTCCTTATCTGTAAAATGAGAGGATTGGGTTTAATGGCTTTGAGTGCTCTTCCTACTCTAGAGCTATGATCCTTTGAAAATAACTGACATTTATATTCCACTTTTAGCATTTGCAAAGCATTTTGCATGCAGTCTTTCATTTGAGCCAAACATCATCTCTGTAGCATAAGCATATGACTATTATTATCCCTCTTTGACAGATGAAGAAACTGAGGCTCTATCACAAGTTACGTGACTTGTGCATGGTTATACCTGCCTAGTTCAGCCACTTTATTTTACATATGGGAAGACTGAGACTGTGTCAGGTAGAATGACTTGTCCAGGGTCACATCAATCTTTTGTGGCAAAACTGGGATCAGGTAGAATCCATGGCACGGGATTCCCAGTTCAAACTTCATCCCATTATCTGATTGGAGTTAATTTTACCATATCACTTTTCAGCTTGAGGATGTAGTCATTGGTTTTCCTGGAATTGGCTTGGCTGAGATCTCCACTTTCCCATTCCTCTCCCCCTACCACACATATCTTTGTGGATTTTGTTTCTCTTTCATTCTGGTATTTATTTGGTTAATTGTTGGCTGTTCATTTTAGACCCCTACTCTGGCTCCCAGAGGCATTGAGTGCTGATGCCAGCAGCTTCTTTCCCAGTGGAGATGGCATCCCGTGGGCCCTGCTGTGCCTGCTCTTGCTGAGGCTTATTCTGACTCTTATTTCGTAGGATCCAGTAATCAGTCAGTTCTTCCCAACCCTCCTTCTGTGGTCCTTCTCTGCACTGCTGCCTTCCATTGTCTACTACTCCACACTGTTGGAGTCCCATTGGACCAAGTGAGTGAATGGGATCCCGCAACCTTCCTCCTCCTAGATGGGTGGTTTTGGCCCATATACGCATGATAAAGAACATTGGAGGGCATGGTGGAAATCTTTGGGACACTCACCTTTTCTTTTCTTCAGGTCAGGAGAAAACAGAATAATGATGATCAAGGTGTACATTTTCCTGATCTTCATGGTACTGATCCTCCCCTCTCTGGGACTTACCAGGTATAAAACGTCACTTTCCAACATGAGATCCACTTCTTTCCCATAAAAACATGGAATTTCATTGTCATGGACCTATGAGTATTTTTATTTTTTTCATTTTTACCTATTTAGAGTATGACTGTAGGGCTTCATTTAGAATTAGGCATTAACTTATCCAAAGAGAGATTCAATTTTCTCCTCTTTTTACTTTGATAATTAAAAGCAAAACCACTTTTTAGCCATGTCATTTGGGGAAGTTCTCATCGTCAACCATATATGTCCTCTTTACAAGTCATAGCTGAGGGGCAGCATAGTATGATGGGAAAAGCCATAGACCCCTAGTTAGGGGACTTGTGTTTGAATCCCAGTTCTTTTTACTAGTAGGATGACATTGGACAGGTCTCTCATCCTGAATAAGCCTTGATAGCTATAAAAAAAAGAAGGGATTACAATTCTTGATAGAGAAAGACTCAAGATGTGAAATGAGTCATATATTTTAGGGCCAAGCCACTTAAGAATTTATTTTGTTTGATTTTGTTTGTCATCAGAGTTTTGTTTTTCTTTTTCACTAGTAGGGAGGCAAGGTGAGAAGAAGAAAGTGAGAAGGGTTATGAAAGAAAAGAAAGAAAATGGGTTATTGAAACATTTTTTAAATGCACAGAAGAAAAAAAAGTCTAGAAGGAAACATAGACAAACAGGAGAGCTTTGAAAGTATGACTGTTTTTATTGTATCTAAAGTAAAATCAAGATTGGCAGTTTCATATACATATTCCTTTTTGTGCATATATATATATATATATATATGAAATTTCCATATAATATTTATTTGGTGTGTATATTTATAATTTTTCTTAAAAAACCCACAACCATTAAAAAAAAACAACTTAAAGCATTACCAAAAAAAAAGAAAGGAAGGAAGAAATAAAACGAAGAGATTAGATTAGATCTTATTAGGGCTCTTCCAGTTCTAACTTTTTGGAATTCCTTATGGAGAGCAGATACAGCTTCTGCTATTGGACCTGTTTTGGGATTAGAGAAAATGTGTATATGTGTGAGACAGAGAAAGAAGGAGAGAAATGGGGGGAGGAGGAGGAAAGAGAAAGGGAGAGGGAAAAAAAGGGAGAGGGAAAAGAAAAGGAAGAGAAAAAGGAAAAGGGACAGGGAAAGGAAAAGGGAGAAGGAGAGGGAAAAAGAGAGAGTGTATGTGTGTTTGTCTGTCTGCCTGATTCTGTGGATAATGGAAATAATCTCATGGGATCCATTTCTGTTCCAGTTTAGATTTTTTCTTCCGGTGGCTTTTTGACAAAGCTTCCTCTGAGACCTCAATCAGATTAGAGTAAGTGATACACACACATCCCTACCCCATGTTCTTTCACCCATCTGTCTGACATATTCCAAGGGCCAAATATCCCACAGAGGATGAAGGGGGAACCTCATGCAAAAACTTTCAAGTTGAAATCTGTGCTTCAGAAGAAGATATTTTTCCTCCTTCCTCCTTCATTTCCATCCACCCCAAACAAACAAAAAACCCCAAAAACAGTGCCTTGGGTTTTGTTGGCCCATATTGGGATTTCAGTCACGCTGGGGATAGGTGTGTTCGGTGACTTCCTTGTCAGCCTATCTGTGGGCTGACCCACTTTTTACTGTGCTTATGGAAATGTTATTAATTTTCTGGAGATAAAACTCAATTAGCCAGAGCCTTATTCATCCTCTGAACCTTATTTACAGCAAACTCGTCCACTTGGGGGAGTGGGCACACTCGGGAAGGGAAGCAGCAGGATAATTAACCATAATACTGAGCTGCTGTCCTTGTGGTATCTGTTTGCCTGACTAGCTGAGATGTACTGCGAGCACACTCCTACACCCACATGCCTACTGTCCTTTCCAGGGACTCTCGCCCTGCCCGCCGCCCTCATGGCTTAGTTCACTTGCTCATCCTTCCCGCTCCCCAAAAGGTTATTCCCCAAGGGAGGGGCCTCCCTTCCTGGGCCCTCCAGTCTCCTGGCTTGGCCCTGACCCAGGCTTTCCCTTAGGTGTGTCTTCCTGCCTGACCAAGGAGCCTTCTTTGTGAACTACGTCATTGCCTCCGCCTTTATCGGCAATGGCATGGAACTGCTGCGGCTGCCTGGCCTCATCCTTTATACCATCCGCATGATCATGGCCAAGACGGCTGCCGACCGAAGAAACCTCAAACAGGTGCTGGAAGGTTGTCCGCTGCCCTCTCCTTTCCTGCCTTCTTCCTGCCAGTGGGCACTCTGGGAGGAGCGAGAGACGTAGAATAGACAAACCTGGCCCTTAAAGAATTTAAGATTTGTCCAGGCAGAGTACTTAAAACAGTGAATAATGCATGCAGTCACTCTCAGTGCACTAGGAAGTTAGTAGTGGAGTGGGAAGGAGTAATACATTTGGAATCACAGAACTTGCTATTTATTATCTTTTTTTTTTAATGCAATTAGGGTTAAGTGACTTGCCCAGGGTCACACAGCTAGTAAATGTCTGAGGCTGGATTTGAACTCAGGTCCTCCTGACTTTACTGTGCCATCTAGTGGCCCCTATTTATTATCTCTGTGATTGGGCAAGCCATTTAACTTTCAGGGCACCTCATTTTCCTCTTCTATAAAATGAAGGTGTTAGACTTAGATCAAGGGTTCTTAACTTAGAGCTCAGTTCTTAACCTTGGCCATGGATAGAGCACTGGAACCAGAATCTGGAAGGCTTTAGAAGGGTTTAGATCCAACCTCAGCCACTTATTAGCTGTATGACATTAGGCTACTTGTTTTACCTCAGTTTCCTCATCTATAAAAAGGATAATAATATTACGTATCTCCCACAATGGTTGTGAGGATAAAATGAAATATTTGCAGAGCTTTGTGAAACTGAAAACCATATAGAAATGCTTGTTGTTTGGTTATTTCAGTCGTGTCCCCATTTGGGGTCCCCCCTTCTGAAACCCCATTTGGGGTTTTCTTGGCAGAGATAATGCTGAGATACAGAGATCCTTCTTCAGCTCATTTTACAGATGAGGAAACAGGAAAACAGGGGGAGGGTCTTCCTAATTCCAGGTCCAACAATCTATCCACTATACCACCTAGCTGCTCATATGAACTCTAGCTGTTATTACTGAAAATGTTTGAAAATTGTATTTCAGTATAATTGGCTCCCCTTGTAATTCTACAAATTGGTATTGCCGCCTTTAAGATTTGCAGATTGTTAGCATCTCAAGGTATACTGGTTCTCTAAAAAACAAAACAGAACAAAGATGTGCTCATCAACTTTTAATTTTAATTTACGTTATTAGCATTTTCTCCAACACTTTCTTAAGTTGAGACGTGCAACAAAACAGTAAACTAAGCCTTGCTTTGTAACAGTTGCCAGTTTTTGTTATGTAAATATTTATACTGAAAATGTAACAGTTGGCTCTTCCCAAGCCAGTGCAAGCTGGCTCCAGCACCCCCACCTACATCCCAGTTTTCCCCCTCCTATAGATAATAATATCTACTCTCTACCACAGAAATAGGAAAGGTTATTGTTAGACAATTATTTAAGATATTAGGGAGGAGGAACAGCTAGATGGCCAAGGGACATATTACCAGATTTGGAGTCAGGAGGACTTGAATTCAGATATGATTTTAGATATTTACTAGTTGTGTGATCCCCAGCAAGTCACTTAATCCTGATTATCTCCAAAAGAAAGGGGGGGTGTAAAAGAGAGAGACAGAGACAGAAAAAGAGAGAAAGAAAAAGAAAGAAAAGATGGAAGGAAGAGAGAAGGGAGGAAGGGAAGGAAGGAAGAAAGAAAAGAGAAACTAATTTGGGTGAAAGCAAGAAGAAGGAAAAAAGCAAGTAGTTACTTTATTGCTATACCTCCATACAGCTGTCAGAATAAAGGCATGTTTAGATATCTTTGTGTGCATTATTGTGCTATTCTTCTATAGGAGAGAGTATTCAGGAAGACTTTATGGCCAATTGAAATAGGGGTGTATTTGGAGAAAGAAGGCTTTTGTTCAGAAAATCAAAGTTCTAGACATGAAAGGGACCTTGGAGACCATCTAGTCCAGTCTCCTAGTCTTACTGAAGAGGAAACTAGGTTCCCTTTGGTTAAGTGATCTGCCCCAAGGTCACTCTAGTTAGCTAGCATCAAAGACAGGCTGTTTATCCCCTACATCTAAAATCTTCCATTGTACACCTCATTTTTCCTTTTTGTTTTTTAACTGCCCTTTGATATAACATAAGTAGTTGGATTTTGAGGTGAGGCAGTCCTATAAGTTCACCTTCCCTTGGTCATTACTTTTCTCTCTAAAACATTTCTTTCCTTCTTACTTCCAGCATCAGGCATTTGAGTATGAGTTTGGAGCTATGTACGCATGGATGCTATGTGTTTTTACTGTCATCATGGCTTACAGTATTACTTGCCCCCTCATTGTTCCTTTTGGTGAGTGCTTCCCCTCCCCTCCATCAGTATCCTTTGAAATGATGTACCAAAGAGAATTCTCAATTATGAGTTTGGAAAGGAGTTTGCCCTGGGAAAGTGCCATTTGAGGCAGATCCCACCATATTGCATCTGGCTTTCCCTAGTAGCTGTGGGAAATCACAGTCATTACTATTGGAGTCGAAATGGGGATAAGTCAGTTGGCTCATCCCTGACTGTCCCTCTCTCCTGTGATTGGGTGTGTTAAGGTCACTGGGGATTTGGGACAGGACAGAATGACCCTGTGGCCACAGATCTGGCTCTTTTTGCTTCTGCATCATGGCACCTTGATCCTTAGACTCCCCACCACCTTCCCACAGGTCTCATTTACATCCTCCTCAAACACATGGTGGATCGACACAACCTTTACTTTGCCTACCTCCCTACCAAACTGGAAAAAAAGATCCATTTTGCTGCTGTGAACCAGGCCCTGGCTGCACCCATCCTCTGCCTCTTCTGGCTGTATTTTTTCTCCTTCCTGAGGTTAGGTGAGTAGCCCTGACCCTGCCTGTGAAAGAATAATGCTGATGTGGCAGTGGTACTTATGCACTTCTGTCCCAACTGAAATCAATCCAGCCACTGCTGTCCACGAGGTAGTGGAATTGTGGCTCTGGATGGGAGAGAGGATTCCCAAAAACAAAGCAAAAAAAAATCAGAAGTCAGACCACCTGGAATCAATCCCAGTTCTGATTTGATGATGTTAGATTAGTCACTTTACCTTGGTAGAACTCATTTCCTTATCTGTAAAACTGGGGAGATTTGACTAAGGACCCTTCCAGCTCTGATTCTGTAATAGTGTGAAGAGATAAATGGATTCCAGGCTCGTCCTAAGCCTTTCTTGGGAAGCTTACAGCCTTAGTATGTAGTATGTCTGTGTGAACCAGCCAATCAGATCTCTTGCTGGTTTTAAGGCATCTAGTTGATAATTCAGTCAGGAAAACAGCTTAACTTAAAGATGGCTCTTGGCTGTATTTGGACGAGGTCTTTAGTAAAGTCCATTTCGAAGCCATTTGGTACACAGAAGGAATCCATAATGGGAAGGACCCAACTTGTGGGCTTGTGTCTCCACTGGACAAAACTAAGGATTCAGAGACAAAAGTGAAACAGTCCCTACTCTTAGGGAGCTTACATTATTTTGGAGGAGATGATGTAAAATGAAAAATCACAGGATCATAGATTTAGAGGTGGAAGAAACATCCTATTCATCCTCCTCAATGTACAGGTAAGGAAGCTGAGGTGCAGAGAGGTTGGTGATTTGCCCAATATCACATAGGGAGAAGGTGGCCGAGCTGGGATCCAAATCCACAGCTTTTCCCACTGTACCATACTATCTCTCTGTCTCTAAAGGATTGATACCAGGTTTCGTTGGGACAGAGAGTGTATTAGGAAGGCTTCACATCACCTTCGTTGCAAAGTGAGGGGAATAGCCCAGGAGCTCACACAGTGATGGGGGGGACTTTGTCTGCTTTGGTTTTGTCAGGAGCATCCTGTCATTTGGAGGTCTTCCTTTCTTGAGGTCTGAGAGTGTGGGGTCCCCTCCTTCCTTCCTCTCTTGGCTCCGGTTCTTTCTCCAGTGCTAAGGTTTGTTTCTAATCCTCAGGTTTCCGAGCACCCACGAGCCTATTTACCCTACTGGCAGTATTACTCACCATCGCCGCCTGCATAGGCTACACCTGCTTTGGCTGCTTCAAGCACCTCAGCCCTCTCAATTACAAGGTGAGATGACCCCCCATTGTAGACAAGGAAGAGCAATATAGACACATGTTTTCCATCCACTACCTATTCTTCTAAACATTTTATTTTTATTTTTAAGTGGGGTGGGGATGACAGGTAAAAAAGGGGGTCCCCTCCCCAGTTCCCACAAACCCTTTCATTTGACAGGTAAAGAAGCTAAGGACCTGGGGCTAGGGACTGGGTGGAGTAAAAATCACACAATTTAGAGACCTCAGAGCTGGGATTTGAATACAGATCTTTTAAATCTAGCATTCTCCTTGTCCCCCATTCTTCGTCACCCCTCCCCCAGCCTTCTATCTCTTCTTCAGATGAGAGTCTAGTACCAGCTGGTGCTGTTATTCTGGGTGTTAATGGGCTGTTTGTTTGGAGGGTGTCAGTTTGGGACGATCGGTTTTGTTTATCGTTGCAATTTTTGTTGTCATCTATAGACAGATGAATCGTCAAACGACAAAGGAAATGAAACAGACGGACGCCTGCCTCCCAGAGCTGCTGTAAGTCACCACTTTTAGTAGGAGTAATAGTGATAGTAGTAGTAGGATTTGTCGTGTGCTTCATTGCTCAGATTAATGTGGTCCTGGCACATTGGAACACTAGGAGCCTTGGCTGAGCACACTAAGAATCAATCATTATAGAACAGATACTTCCTGATCCTCTGATAAAGCAAGTTAATGCTCATCAGCAATCACTCCCCATTTCTTTCAGATGCTTTGTAGCCCAGAGAAGATAATGCATCTTCCTGGGATGTTCCAAAATGGTCACATTAAGTTTTGTCTCCCCTCCCAGATCTCTGTGCTCATTTATTTTCTCTGCATAGTTAAGACATGTAACCCTCTGGCATGGGGGAGGAGAATCACAGGGCTCTCTAATTTTGTTCTCCTTAACTAGGATTTACTGAGCACCTACTATGTGTGAAGCCCTATGCTTCCTAGGTCATAGGAATAGGGCACTAAAGCCGGAGGGCACTTGTAGGAGTCTTCTGGCCCAAACTTCTCATTTTAGAGCTGAAGAAAAACAAGCTCAGTGACCTTTCTCCCTCCCCCCACTCTCCCCTCAAGCTAGGTGACTCAGTGAATAGAGCCCTGGACCTTGAATCAGGAAAACCCAAATTCAAATTAGCCTCAGACACTTAGCTGGCTTTGTAACTGTAAAATAGTTACTTAAGCTATGTTTTTCTTAATCCACTGGAGCAGGAAATAGCCAACCACTCCAGTATCTTTTCCAAGAAAACTCCATAGACAGTATAGTTCATAAGATTGCTAAGAGATGGACACAACTGAACAGTGACCAAATCGCCTAAGTAGCAAATGATTCCCATCATGGAGAGAACTCATTGGGGAAATGACTTCCAAGCTCTTCTGTTCTCAGAGACACACCTGTTGTAGAAGGCTGAAGGGGAAAATGGGGGTGCTTAGAGTAACTCTGAGGTGTCCTTCAAAGGTTGGAGATCTACTCCTAAAATAATAATAATAATGTTAACCACTTTTGGTTTTTCCATTTTGTTCTGGTTTTTCTCTCCCAACATGATTCATAAAGAAATATGTAAAAAAAATGAATATACATGTGTAACCAAAAAGATATATGTACATGTAATTGGGGAAAATAAAAATCAAATAAATATAATATTAATAATATAAAATAAAATATATAAACATATATAATGACTAGGAAAGAAAAAAAAAGAATAGCAAACTATACACAACAAATTTGCAATTTTAAGTGTAATATCATCTTTTCTCCCCTAAATTTATTATCTTTTGGAAATACTTGCTTTTATTTAAGTTCAGAATAAAACTTTTAAAAAAACAACAAAAATTTTAAAAAATATATTCATCACTTTTAAAGAAAGGACAGGATCAATTGTGAATGCCAATCCCTTGTCCCTTAGTTCCTAATCCTTGTTCCTATAGTTGAGGTCAGTATTGTATTAGAATGGGAAGAGCCATAGGCAGAGCTTTCAAATGCTCACAGGTCTAGTTTAAACCTTTGTACAGTTGGAATTGTTCTAACCTTGGTGCTGGGAATAAAGAGGCATCTAAGTGATGAAGTGAATGAAGGGTTAGTTCTAGAGTCAAAAAGATCTGAATTCAAATTTGGCTTCAGATGCTAGCTGTAGGAAACTGGGCAAGCCACTTAATCTCTGTTTGCCTGTTTCCTCAGCTGTAAAATAAAGCAAAAGTAAGAACAGCCTCTACCTGGCAGGAACAAATTAGATAATATTTGTAAAGTGAGTGCCTGGCACATAGTAGGTGCTATATAAATGCTTATTCTCTTCCCTTCCCAGTATAGGGATGAAGGGTTGGATTGGGGTCTGGGACAGGTATAGAGATTTAGCCATGGAACCAAAGTCCCAACTCCTCTTTTTGTCAACAGATGTACGTGCCCAGGGTACTGAACAGCTTGGCTTCTGAAAGGACTTCGCTGTCCCCGCAGGATCAGCAGACATACGGCGCCATCCAGAACATCAGTGGGGCTCTCCCTGGACAGTGCTCTCCAAAGCCTTCAGACTTTGCTCCTTCCTTGGAGGACTGAGATAAACTTAACCCAAATGGGCACGACTAGGAAAGAGCCTTCAGTCTGGCTCTGGGGAGGAGGAGAAGACAGACAGACCGCAGCTTGGTTTCCAAGGACCTCGGCTTCCTCTTCCTTTTCTTTTGACCCATTTTAAGCACCATTTCCCTAGGACAGGATGGGCTTAAATGGCTCACAAAGTCAGGGACCTATCTGAGGGGATTGTTAAGGTCCCTGCCCCAAACTGCTCAGTGGGCATCTACCAGATGACCAGTAAGAGGGGCAGCCCCAGCTTTCTGGATTCCTGATAGCCCCCTTTGAGAGGGTATTCCCTTCCAGCTCTATCCCCTGGCAGTGCTGCCCCTGTGGTGCCAGCATATTTAGCTCACTGTCTGCAATAATGTACTCTAATTAAGGGTTCATATTAACATTGTGACTCTGGTCAAACAATCCAGGGAACTGGAGCAAGTCCTGAGATTGAGAGCCTGGGGCCAGGACAGGCTGGAGCAGGTTTTCTCCCTCCTGAGCCCTTGTACTAACACGTATATCCAAGGACACATATGTATACCAGTTGTATGCAGAGCCTTCCGAGACAGAGGCTGCTGTTCCGGGTCAGAGGAAGGACACTGCTCATTGTCCAGTCTCCCCACCTGCCAGGGAGTCCCAGTTTATTCCGGACTGAGTCCCCTGTAGCCCCCAGGGGCAGTGGTGATGAGGGGAAACATGGTTTCAAAGCCCATCTCTTTGGTTCTCAGGTAGAATGCTGACTCCAACCACAGTGCCATCGCTCCCTGCCTACAGCTGCCTTACTGCTTCTGTTGGTTCTTGTGCTTTCCCACTGTTGCCTTATGGTGTCAGTGACACTGCCAGCCAGTTCTCCCAGGGCATGTGTCGTGAGAAACAGATAATGGCACAAAGATGAAGCTGATGGCCCCTTAATAAAGCATGGAATGGAGAGTGCACAGATGGCCAGCTAGTCTTTTTCTGACTTGATCCTCTCCCTGGCCCTTTCCTCATTCACTCCCTGCCCTGGGACAGTTTGGAGTGTAAGCCACCTCCCTTCAACATATACCCCTGCCTTTGGATCAATAGCTGTGTCTTCCTGATTTAGATCTTGCCACTAAACCCAGGTGGCCCTGGAGGGGAAACTGAGGCAGGTGACCTTGCACAGCTTTCCCTGACTTAAATCCAACTCACCCCCTGATGTCAGGGCCCTTCTTAGGAACCAAGAACAAACAGGAGCAATAGCTTGCTTCTGGCAGCTGTCCTAGTCCCTCTGACCCTTCTTCTTCCCCAGCCATACAAGTTTTAACTTGTTATTGGAAGGAGCACCTCCTCTGGAGTAAGAGGATCTCAGCTTGTACCCAAACTATCATTAATTACCTGAGGGATGAGGCTGAGGGGGTCACTCTCTGAGCCTCAGTTTCCATATAACTAAAAAAGGATTTGGGGCAGGACACCTCTGGGGCCCCTTCTGGTTCTCACTCTGCTTCTTGGATGAATGGAGTGCATCTCGCATCTTTCCTGGCTCTCCCTGACAACCTTCCATCTCTCACTTGCACCAGGACCTTCCTCGGTTTCCCAATGAGTCCTGCTCCACATCACTCACAAGTCCATCCAGCGTTGTGTGGGACCTCAGTTCCAGGCTCTGTCATCTGACTTGGCTATTAAGCGCTCTGTCTCTGGAGTCTGTCATCTGACTGCTACAAGGGCTATGAAGCCTTGGGCTTGTCTAGGCTACCTGGCCAGACCTCCCTCAGACCAAAGGGGAAGATTTTTCTGGCCTTTTGTGGCTGTGTGGCTAATCCATCAACTGGCCACCATTTATTAAGAACCTATTGGGTGCTAGGTGCTGGGGATGCAGTCAGAAATGAAACCGTTCTTTTTAATATTCTGTTCCAAGCTTCTTTCTGTGGGTCACTTAGTGCAAGAGCCCTCATGTGAGTATTTCAGCCATGATTCCAGGCTGCTTTCCCCCACTCCTAAGGACAGGCAGTCAGCTGCTTTTCCACTTCTCTTTTTGCAGGATCGTTTGGTCCTACTTTGGACCATCAGGTGGGCAGGATTATTGTCTTGGAAGAGCCAAGGGGTAGAGATAGCCACTGGTTCTCCAGCCCCGGGCCTCTCCCAATCTAGGAACATTCACCAGGCAGGGGCTGCGGCCCCCAATATCCTGTTTTAGTCTCCTCC
This sequence comes from Myrmecobius fasciatus, assembly GCA_023553655.1. Classification (NCBI taxonomy): domain Eukaryota; kingdom Metazoa; phylum Chordata; class Mammalia; order Dasyuromorphia; family Myrmecobiidae; genus Myrmecobius; species Myrmecobius fasciatus. The sequence goes on along the minus strand of JAJPUD010007750.1, from coordinate 24,317 downwards.
CTTGGGACTGGGATTGAGCAAAGAAGGAAAAGGACGTAAACTGTCGGATGCAGAGACGTCACCTGTAGCAGAGAAGGTGGGATGGTAGCATGCACACAGCCTGGGAGTAGACAGGAAACCTGGTTTTGACTCCCAGCTCTGCCTTTTGCTAGGTGTGCACCAAGTCACTTAGCTTAATTCTGGGCCACAGCCACCTCATCTATAAAAGGAAAAGGTCAGATTCTCTGGCTTCTAACCTTTTACAATTCTAAATCTATGAATTATGATCCTGTTGGGGCTGACCTGGTTCTAACAATTTCCTCCAGGAGAGCAGAGTTGGGACATGAAAAGGAGGCATTCTTCCCATTGCCCTGCAGGCAGTGCCAGGGGAATATTTAGAACTGGAAGGGACCAGGACATTCGGTCCTGTGGTCTCCATCTTTTCTGGGATGATACATCCCTATTAGGAAAAGATTTTTGAGCATATACCTAATTATATTTATATAGTTGTTTATACATTACAAACAAGCACTAATAATTATGCTATGAAATCTACACAAAAGTGGAAATTAAAAAGAGGAGACAAAGATGGAAAGAATATTTAGTCCAAGAGTCAATGAATGGGCAATTATTGGAGTGACATGGTCAAAGCTGTGATGGGAAAGTCATATTGGCAGGTGCTTGGGTGGTGGATTTGAGAGGGACAGACTTGCAGAAGTCCAAGCAAGAGGTGAAGTCCAGAACAGGGGACAGTGTAAGGGGATAAAGGGGGTCGAAGTGAGTGATTTTGCAGTGGCAGAAATGACTCAATTTGGCAACTGACTGCAGGTAAGAGGGAGAGAGAATGAGTGCTTACAGATTTAGTTGTCTGGAAGGATAGTGGTATCTTAGCAGGGACAGGGAAATTTGAAAGTTGGTAAGTTTACTGGGAAAAATGTAATGAGTTTTATGACAGATCATAATCTATCCATCCTGTTTTGAGTCCCCTTAAAGCAAAAAGGAGGGAGGGGAGAGTCTCCCTTTTAAGGAGGTGTGTGCCATGGGCACTCATTGATCTGGGAGGGCTAGGGATGGGGCTACTGTGAATTTTTCAGTGGTATCAAGGTAGCTGCTGCTGGGGGCTGCTGGGCATAGGGGTTAGGTTATAATTGCCCTGAGGGACTGACATCTGGGTCACAAGGGGTGAAGTTGGGCATCTGTAGGATGGAAAAAGAACTGTGGTGGTTCATATTGGAGACAAAGCCCAGGACTGGTTATCTTGAGGATCTTGGGACATGACATCTCCCTACTTCCCTATAAGTGGGCCAATTACATGGATATCACCATGACTCCCTACTCTGAAGATCAATGATTTAACCTAGCTTCCCCCCTCATTTTAATATAAGAGAGTGGAAGTTCAGATGAGTTGATTTTCCCATGGTCACACTGCCAGATGGTATTCAAACTCAGGGTTTTCCCTATTATACACATGTCCAAAACAAATGCAAGTACATTGCCAAGTCAGCTTGCCAGCCTCCCTACATTAGAGAAGGAGCTGATTCCTGGTGGCCAGGGGTGGGAGCCTCTGCTAGTCTGGCAGCAGAGGGGCTGAATAAGCTCTGCTGATTTCTTGTCATTCCCTGGGCTGTTTGGCTCCAAGAGCCTTTGAACTATGAACCCACCTTTCTCTTACCTCACCCAGTACACGGATGTGTGCACCTGGGGAGATCAGCAGAAAGAATACCCCCAAGACTCCTGAGCAGAAAATTCAGTCTGTCCCCATTACTCCCCCACACCCTTTCCCTCTCTCCCTCCTTCCCTCTTGGCAGCCCAAAGTCTGTGGCAGATGGAGTCTGTGGCCAGAAGCATTCTCCCCCATTACCCCTTGGCTCCCCTTCCTTTGCTTCCAGATAGGGAGAATGGGGCAAACTTGAGGACAGTAACTAGACCCGTCCCTCAGCAGCAGGTTTAACAGCTGCTATCAACAGCTCTGTAAATCAAACCCTCCCTCGGGGGCCAAGAGTAGCCCCAAGGGGTTGGGGACATCCACTCAAATTGCTCAAGTCTGGTCTTTTGGAGGCAGGCAAAGAACATAATCTGAATGGATGTGAGGATCCCCACAATCCTTCCCATCTTTAAATATAGGCTCCTAGTAGGAAACTGGAGGCCCAGAGGTTCAGTGACTTATGGGGATCACACAGAACCTGCCCCCCACCAGCTAGGGACTGTGGTACTCAGACCAATCGTTTCTGGGAATAAAGTAATCAACTGGGGAAGGTGGGAATGGGGGACATCGGATTCATCTCTGAGCTCAAGGGGTTAGTTCTCAGCTTCTCACTTTGAAATGAAGGCAAGCAAGAAGGGAGGCAGGTCTATTTTCCTAAGTTCTGGGACCTCTGAGTCCAGTCCTTCAATCCCTCCTGGCCATGTCTCTTCCTCTGAATGATCTCAGATGAGATCTAGAACTAGAGGCAGCAAGCCAGACAGGTTGGGCCATGAAAGGAGTGCCAGAAAGCAGTTTCCTGCTCCAATGCCATTTGGAAGAGGCAGGATGGGAACGTTCCTATCCTCTCCAGGATGTTTGGTCTCTGTCATACAATGCCCATTTTCTCTAACCATTCTCCTCTCCCCACCCACAACGTCCCCCCTGTCCAAGACTCAAGAGCTCTTGTAAAGCAAAAAAAAATTTATTATCAAAAGCCATTTTCCTTTCCATCTGCCATCCAGCCCAAACCTACCACCTCAGGACCCAAGAAAAGTGTTGAGAGTCGTAGGGAAGGTGGCATTTGTGTTTGGAGCTCCAGGATGAGCAAACTCCTCCTACCAATATAAAGCTGTACCATCTGCAGCCTCTCGAGGGAAAGGAAGCAAAATCACTCATTTAGCAGTCCCGTCCCATGGCAAGCTATAAACAAGCAATAGACAAAACCTCCAGCAACAAGAGGCAAAGCAACCAGTGCCATCCCTCCAAGTGAAGACCGTTTCCACCATCCTAGAAGCTAATTTTGAGTAGCTGGGGCACAGAGAAATTTAGAAGGACTGGGCACGTGCCATAAGAATGGGGTTAATTTCCTCAGCCTAGTGGACCAACCTTGGGATTCAAAGCAAGAAAAGCTGATATATTTCCCTTCCATCATCATCATCTTCAAGAAGCTGGCTGTGGATTTATATAAGAGCTATGATTTGGGGTCAGGGGTATTGAAGGGGAGCCTGGGGCATCTGAGAGTGATAGGGAAGAGATGGGCAGTTGGGGAGGGGAGGGAAGTATCTCCTCTTAAAACTCACTTCCCCTTTATTCTCCCTATGAACTTTTGGATGTCTTCAGCAAGCAGCAGAGGCTCCTCAAAGGCAGCAAAGTGGCCCCCTTGGGGCAAATGAGTATAGGAGCAGAGATTCGGGAATTTCTTCCGAGCCCAACTTTCTGGACTGGGCAGCAGTTCATGGGGAAAGGCAGCCAGAGCAGCAGGTACAAATACCTTAATCCTACAAAACAAAAGATGTCAATTGAGAGGGGTAGGTCATATAGCTTTACTCCCATCCCTGTCCCCCAAGAAGGGTCTGAATCATCATTCATAAAGAAATAATTCATTAACCCACTGAGGTGAGTCAAAGGAAATTCAGGTTAAATTCAAGATTACAGATGGAAGGATTTTAGCCACCTTTCCCTAGGACCAACCAGGTAAGTGTCCTCTCTAGCCCAGTAAGAAGGAGGCGGAGAGGATGAGTCTGGGCAGCTACAGAGTGGATGGTGAAGAGTAAGATTTGGATGATGGAGAGATTCAGTCCCAAATCTTGCAAGAAAGAAGAAGTACCTCCCACCTCTCCAAAGGGATTTTCCTTCAGCTGTAAGACTCACTTTGAATGTTTATGTACACCTAAGCCTTGGCCAAGATTTTCCTTGTAGAATCGCTGTGAGGGGATGATATTGGCGTTCACCCAGTAGATCATGACGTTGGTCAGGAGATCATCCAAAGTATATTTCCTGTACAGATCAAAGAAAAAGTCCCAGATAGGATCAGGCTTTAGGGAGACATCAGGATTCAGAGTCTCTCTGGGTTTGGAGTATCATGTACAGTGAAGAGAGTATGGTAAATATAAGCAAATACAAAATATTCACAAAGCAGCATAATAAATGTAGACATATGGTTAGAAGAACTGCATATGTTTAACCTATATTGGATTATTTGCTGTCTAGGGGAAAGAGGTGGAAGGGAGGGAGAAAAATTGGAATACAAGGTTTTGCAAGGGTGAATGTTGAAAACTATCACTGCATGATTTTGAAAATAAAAAGCTATTATTAAAATTTAAGAAAAAATTAATAAAGACTAAGAAATGTTTGCTACATCACCACCTCATTCAAGTTTATAAGGTGTGATTTTTTTATTGAAGTTTTTTTATTTTCAAAACATATACAAAGATTTTTTCAACATTGACCATTGCACTTTGTTTTTTTCCCTCCTTCCCCTCACTCTCTTCCCTAGATGGTATGTAATCCAATATTTGTTAAACATAGTAAAAATATATGTTAAATCCAAAATAGGTATACATATTTATAGTTATCTTGCTGCACAAGAAAAATCAGATCAAAAAGTAAAAAAAAATTGAGAAAGAAAATAAAATTCAAGCATAGTCCTTTCTCTGGTTGTAGATGGCTCTCATTATCACAAGATCATTAGAATAGGTATAAAATGTGATTCTAAGAAATAACAAATTCTCATTAAATTTATTTTCAATAATTTGGAATTTGGGATTATTAAGAGCTAATGAGTATGATTTTTATTGAATAAAAAATAGTAAACAAAAAAATTCACAAATACAAAGTTATTCGGGGGTGGGGTGGGGTGGGGTGGAGTAGGATGAAGGTAGGGCACTAACAACTAGTCCTAGTGTAGGAGGTGGTCCCTGAGGTCCAGCTTAAGGAAGCCAGGCACTCTACTAGCATTTATTAAGCATCTACTAGGTGCCAGGCACTGTGCCAAGCATTGTGGATAGAAAAAAAAAAGCAAAAGACAGTTCCTGCCCTCCAGGAGCTCATGATTTAATGGGGCAGATAATATGTAAATGACTAGGTGAAAACAAAGTGTAAGCAAGATGATAATCAACAGAAAGAAGACACTAGCATTAAGGAAAATGAGGAAACCTGTAGAAGGTTGAATTTTAGTTAGGATTTGAAGGAAGCTAGGAGGTGAGGAAGTAGAGCATTCTAAGAATGGGAAAAAACCAGTGAAAATGCCCAGAATCTGGAAATGAAATCTCTTATGTGAAGAAGAGCAAGAAGGCTTGTGTGACTGGATTTCGGAGTACATGGAGGGGGTGTAAGGAGTCTAGAAAGGCCAGAGGGGAGCAGGTTGCTATGGGTACCAAATAGAGGATTTCACATGTGATCCTGGAGGGGACAGGGAGCGAGCTGCTGGAGTTTACTGAAGAAGGGGGTGTCTTTGGGAAGTACTTTTGGGAAGTATTATGATAGCCAAGTAGACAAAGGATGGGAAAAAGGAGAAATTGGAAGCAGGGGGATTCATCAGCGGGCTAGTAGAATAGTTAATAAGAACCTGCAGCCAGGTAGTGACAAAATTAGAGGAGAAAAGGGGACATATAGGAAAGATGCTTCAAAGGTAAAATAGACAAGATTTAGCAACAGATTGGAGGCAGGAAGAGTTCAGGAGGACATTTAGATTATGAGTCTGGGTGACTGAGAATGGTGGTACCATCAACAATAACAGCAAAGTTCAGTAGGGGGTAAGATTTTGGGGTAAAGATCCAGTTGGAGATGGGAGAATGGAGGTTAGGAGAGAGATTAAGGTTAGATAAGTAGCTCTGAGAATTATGAGCACAGAGATGATGATGGAAGCTGATGAGGTGACCAGGTATAAAAGCATAAAGAAAGAATTAAAGAGAGCTCAGGACAGAAGCCTAGGGGCTACCCACCTTTAGTAAGTTTGACCAGAAAGAAGCTCCAATAGAGAAGCCTTGAGAAGGAGCAGTCGGATAGGTAGAAGGAGAATCAATATAGAGGAGTGTCATGGAAACCTAGAGAGAGGAGAGATGAAGGAGGAAAGGGTGATAGGTAAGTATACAAGGATGCAAAGATGGAGAAAAGGCTATTCAATTTGGCAGCTGAGAGATTCCCTGCTAACTCTGGAGAGAGCAGTTTTGTTCAGTGATGACATGGGAAGCCAGCCTGTCCAGTTAGGCAGAAAATGAGAGGAAAGGAGTAGAGGTTATAGGAAGAAGAAATAGGGTAGAGAGGAGGGATTTCTCCAGGGAGGGCTTTTTGAGGATGAGGAAGACATGGCTATGTTTGGAAGTAGGAGGAAACTGTCAGTAAACAAGGAAAAATTGAACATAAATGAGAGAATGGAGATGATGGAGGAGGTATTCTGTTGGAGGAGAGGGGAGGGAACGAGACCACTTGTGCTAAGGAGCAAGATAAGAGTGACAGAAAAGAAGGTAGAGGGTGACGTGAAATGATGGGGAAGGGGAAGAAGAGGGAATGGGAAGGAAAGAAGCATTTATTAAATGCCTACTATATACCAGGCACCATGCTAGTATTTTATAATTATCTCATTTGATTCTCAATTCTCAAAACCTGGAAAAGATGTGCTATTATTATCATCCCCTTTTTAGAGTTTAAGAAACTGAGGCAGGCAGATGATTAAAATTATTCCGTCACAAATATAGTAGGCATCTAAGGCTAGATTTATTCTCAGGCCTTCCTAACCCTAATTGCCATACTCTTATCTGCCATGTCACCTAAGAAACTTTTTGGAGAATAGTCTCAATTTTTTTCAATGAAAAAATGAGGTAAGGTGAGAGTTAAAAAGGGTGGAGGAGAGGGAAAGAACTATGGGAGGGCTTGAGGAGAGAGGAAAAGATTTGGCAAGAGGTATTTTAGTGAATGTGGTTGTGAGTTAATTAGGCAGCTGGGAAAGGATTGCCTTGCAGCAGTGAGGACCCAGTTGAGTTGCATAACACAAATCTGAGGTCAATCCAATTATTACTGTTTTGTGGCTATTTTTTTTTTAAGTACTGAAAGGCAACATGTGAGAATGATTTGGGGCTGACACATGGCAAGGTGAAAGGCAAGAAATTTAAGGGACAGTAAACAAAATTACAGTTTAATTGCTTTTCTAAAGTTTCAAGATGGGGAAAGAGACTGCAGTTCATGCAGGTGACCACCTGAGAAAGAACTGAGAAGATGAAGGATTGGAAATCATAGCAAGGATGAGGAATAAGTTTGAGGATGCAAGGAAAAGGGAAAAGCAGAATGACATTAAGAGTGCAATCAAAGAAGGGAATTTCAGAGTTCATGAACATGAAAGTGATACATTTGTGGAAGATGGCAAGATAAGGAATAACCATCTTTGTTGCTGAAGTGGGGAATATGACTAAGTTGAGGAATTGAGTTGAAGATGAAGAGAATATAAACATATATGTTGAAGTCCTCTAGTATGAAGGCAAGAATTGAAAAGGACAGAAACTCAATGAATTTATCAAGAAAAAAAGTGTTCTGGAGATTGGTAAAAAACAGATACCAGAATTTTGATCATGTAATAGATATGCACTGAGCTTTAAAGAGGTGGAGGAAGAACATGAGACTGGCAACGGAGAGAAAGGAGTATTCAACTCCCCGACTGTGACCAGTGAGTTGGAGGAAATGGGTAAAAATGCAGTCAGAAAGTCAGTGATGTGGGAGGAACACTACCCCCTAAACAACCTCAAGTATATACAGCAATACAATTTGTCCTTCTTAAGGGGTATCTTTTATCCAAAACAACCCACAGGCCCTGCATAGCTCTAAAAGGGTGCTACAAAGAGAGCACAAGGGACGCCTTTCTTATCCAACCTTCCACAGCCTGAGGGAAAATCAGCTGGGACAACTACCATGTTTTATTCACTAAGTCTGACAGCCTGCATGCTGGAAACCTGAGGGGAGAGTCGAACTTCATGTTCAACAATCAATAATGTACAAGCAGGCAAAAAATGGTCCCCAGCTATGAAGAGAACCTTTTCTCCCTCCAGCTACCACTCCCAGCAAACACTTGGCCATGAGTTAGTCTACTGCCTGAGCATGAGCAATCCTCACTGAGTGTCCACAATCAGGCTGGCTAAGCAATGACTATATGTTCAATTAAATTCAAAATATTCATTTAAAAAGCCTGAAGTATACAGTATACAGTCTAGGCACTGAGGGAGACAAAATTTACACAAGATACATGCCTAATCCTCATGTCAATATTAAACATTTAACAAGCTAGTTGAGGATAAGGTCCAGAGTTGGAGTTAATGAAGCATAAGTAAGCATGTCAAGTCTGGGAATCCCTGCTATTTGGAGACTGTTGTCCTCTCGGAAATAGAAATGGACAATAACTTCCATGTATTTTTTCCTGCTCAGACACCCAGACTGAAATTCCCCTATTTCCACAGTCTCTATGTTAAATGAAAGAAGCATTAGGCTCATAGATTTAGAACTTGGAGATCATCGATTCCATCTCTATCCTTTCACAGATAAGGAAACTGAGGCAGTTAAGTGACATGACCATAGGTATCTGAGGTAGGATTTGAACCTGATTTCCTTTCTCCAACTCAAGCAGTATATCAACTATCCATTGCTGCCCTTTGCCCTATACTCTATTTTTTATTGAAGCTTTTTATTTTCAAAACATATGCAAGGATAATTTTTCAACACTGACCCTTACAAAACCTTTTGCTCCAATTTTCCCCCTCTTCCCCCCATCCCCTCCTAGATTTGCCCTATACTCTAAATGTCCTCCTCCTCCTACAGGCTCCTGGACACATTGCCCACTGCCCACTGTGATTATCCTAGATTCAATCACCATGTATTTTGGGTAAAAAATTTTAATCCTCTTTGTCTCAGCTTCCATAGTCATAAAAAAGTAGATAATTTCTATTAGCCCCTTCCTACCTCACAGGGTTAGGATCTGTGAATTAACCAAAAAAACAAATTCATTTCTAGTCTCTCAAAGCTAAGGAGTCAGAGATAAAGATGATGTGTGAAGAAGTTGAGGTGAGATTTCTGCTAGTCTAGGATTCTCTAATTCTGGTATGGGTGGGACCCAAGCTCTTCGAGAGGAAAAATGGTACCCACTTTTCTAGGCCTCCATCCTCCAGGTTTTGATAGTCTGGATTGGTCCATGTGGAGAACTTCTCCAAGATATAGGCAGCCAGTCCCACAGGGCAGTTATTCAGTGCACAGCCTAGAAGGAGGAAAAAAAAATCGGGTTCTTTTTGACAAGTCAATTCACTCATCTAGGTCTGTTTCTCTAATTGAGAAATAGAAATAACAATTCTTGCCGCACCTGTCTGAAAGACCAGTTTCCTACCCAATTCAAGAATCTTCTCCATAGCAAGAAAGTCAAGCAACTTCTCCACTTGCATCCCTCCAGTGATGAGGAGCTCACAACTTCAGAAGGAAACTTAATGATGTCTTTCTTTTTTACACTTGGCAGAAATGTCTTCCACTCCTTGGTCTGAGTTTTCCCTTCTGGGACCATGGATTTTAGAAATTTAACCCTTCTTCCACATACAAGGTTACAAGACTGACAGCTACAAATGTCCTGAAAAGTCATCTCCTCCACCCCTTTCATTTTACAATGACCTCATTTTCCTGGACTTTTGAACCCTATCCTTCACTTCTTCCGCTTAGAAACTCTTACCTCCTTTCAAGGCTCACCCAAATGCTATTTTTTACTTAAAGCCTATCCCAATTTTCCTGCATTTTAGCAAATCCTCTCTTCCTCCCCTATAAAAATATTTTATTTACTTGGCAAGTATTTTGTATATATTTATCTGTGTACAAGTTGTTTTCCCCCAGAAGAATATAAATTCCCCAAGAGCAGAGACTACTTTCTCTTCTCAGTGTCTAGTACAGTATCAGGGGCTTAATAAAAGCTTCCTGAACTGAACCAGATTGTATGAAGTCTCAGCACTGAGTAGGAAGGCTGAAGCCAGTCTAAGAACTTGCATGTTGCTTTAAGAGTTGGATTGCCAATCTTGGGTCTTGGAAAATCCCCTCCATGAGAAGGGCAATGGGATCGCTCCTTACCTACAGTATCGGGTTTGGTGGCCTGGATGTGCAGGTAGCCAGATTCTCTAAACACAGAATTGAGGATCTTCTTGGCGGGGTATATCAGCTGCAAATCCCTCTCCTGGAAGCCAAAAAGCCATGGGAACCAGCGTCCCAGCAGAACAGACAGAAAAACGGAGAAGAAGCCAGACTCAAGGAAGCACATATTCAAATGGATACCTTTCACCTGTCTAGGAATACAGAGAAAGGAGATTTAGGGCATGGTTAGGTGGCTGTGAAGGAGAAGGCAAAGAGAATAGGGAGAAAGAAGGGTAGAGGATAAAGTCCAGGGGAAAGGAAAAAGATGGGGTCAAGGAGCATAGGGAGACAGCATGATGAATATGGAAATATGTTTACAAGTGCACATGTTTAAACTATATTGGATTGCTTGCTGTCTGGGGGAGGGGAAGGGGAAGTAGTGAGAAAAAAATTTGGAATGCCAAGTTCTGCAAAGGTGGATGTTGAAAACAATCTTCCCATGTATTTGGAAAAATGAAATACTATTTTTAAAAAAGGAGCATAAAGAGAAATAAGAAATAAATAGTCACCACATTCAGTTTCTAGCTATTTTAGGATTAGTGTTACTGGACTTCACTCCAGAAGGCCACTAAGTTAGAAGAATAGTAGAATTACAGGTCATTCTACCCAGGGTCTCTCCCAAATTTTAGTAGCTAGAACATGCAACTTGGAAGACTAAGTCCCTGGCTATCCTCCCTACTCCTACCCCATCTCTGTTATGGAACTGGTTCACCCCTTTTTAGAATGGAGACAATCTGTGTCTCTGGTAACAGTGACTTAAATATAGCAATTTTAAGCAAAATAAGTAAATAAATGAAATAGCAATTTTTTGAGCAAAAACTTAATAAAAATAATTTAATTGAATTCAATGTGAGGGAATATGTATGTGTGTGTATACATATGTATGTACTGTGCATGTAATGGTGAGAGTACAGATATAGGACTGTGAAAAGTTCTACATATGGAAGATGGGAAAGACCTGGGTCAAAATCCTACTTTCAAAAGTCAGTCTTGGCCCAAAGGGTCTGTGGCATTAAATGGCAGCCGGCATTTATGGACACCAACATCCTTATTCCAAAACACTATTGGGTACCAGGGAGTTTGTGCACTGTAGCATGGGGAGATCTGGAGCAAGAATCAAAACCTGTATGTGGTCCAGCCAGGCATAGGGTGGAAATTGGGATGAAACGGAACCCTTTGGGGGAGGAGGATGCTCCATCCCTGCAGATAAAACCAGCCTCGTGTTTACAACCACCTGCATAGTCACCCAATGTACAAGAGTGCAGCACTCACAAGGGCGCCAGCTGAGCTACGTTGGTACAGATCAGAGATCCCCAGTCACCACCCTGGATGAAGAATTCTTGGAAGCCCAGCCGGTTCATCAGCTTACAGAAGATCTGAGCAGCAGCCACAGTGGTGAAACCTGGAAAAAGTGGGGTGGGCAGAATCTGAAAAATCATGCTTTGAGCATAGGCTTTTTCTAGTTCCTATCTCAATTGCTCAGTCCCATGGGTTAGTTTGCAGGCCCTTTGTTATCTCTTGGTCAGCAGGAGCATGGTCTCAAAGAGTAGAGCCTTGTACCATTGGAGTGAACGTTGACTCACTCCTACCATCCAAAGAACCCCAGAATTCTGACCCTTGCTTTGGCCATCCACACTTGGACAAAGAAAGGCTGGAGGCATTATGCTTTTAGTTCACATCTTCCTCTCCTCTTCTGAGTAGCAGGAAAGAGCTGATAACTCCCTCAGTTTACCCTTTGTGGCTATTGCCAGCCCACTACACCTATGGCTACTGCTGCTTCTTCAGTCCAAACAGCCCTTCTTTACCTCTATGATGGTGCTAGTGGTAAGGGTAAGAAAGTAAGCTGGGGGGAGGTTCTAGGGTGATGCAGGAACATGGTGGCAGTAGGACTGTTCATTATTGGTAGGCAGGGAGCCAATATTAGGAAGCACAACAGATGCCCAGTTCTCAGGTACTTTTAACATGCTGACAAAGAATGGAAACCCTTCACCAAAACATGAGCCTAGCAAGGAAAGAGATGACAGAAGCCTGAGGGGAAACAGGAATACATCTTTCTAGCATCTGGAACAGTGCCTTAAATATAGCATTTAATTATATTTATATATTGTATAATTAAATATAGGCATTTAATAAAAATAAATTAACTGAATTAAATGTGAGTGAATACATGTGTGTGCACACAAAAGTGTGTACTGTGCATGTAATGGTGAGAGTACAGATGTAGGACTCTGAAAAGTTCTTGGGTACTTGAGTCTGCAGAATAACTTGGTTTTAAGCTTGCTAAGATAGAATAGTCTAGGGATAGTACAGTGGCACACTGCATAGAGCACATGTCTTGGAGTCAGAAAGACCTGAGACACTTATTAGCTGTGTAATCCTGGGCAAGACACCCAATCCTGCCTTCCTTCACCCACCCCACAAAAAAAAAATGGAATACTATATTCGGTGTTCTGCCCTTCCTTGCTACTTCTCACCCCCTCTAAAGGGAAAATATGAGAATGTTATTGTGAGTTTTGAGAGTCTAACCATGTTCTTTGGGGTCCTCTATCCCCATAGCCAGTGCTTCTCAAAGTTCACACAATATTTCTTATCCCTCTCTTCTTCCATCTTATTCTTTGATTATACGGTTCTTATTTCTTCAAAACCCACTCTTCCAATAGTGCCTTCTGGTTCTCAGGACAGTAAGCCCTACCCTGGAATCCCTGGGAGAAGTACACTTCTGGGAGAATTTAGTCCCGACTGGGTACCATGGGGGTGCTGTCCAGGGTACTAGCAAGGCCCCCAGAGCAGCATTCATACCTTGCTTGTGAGGTGCATCAGAGAAGCCATAACCAGGAATGGAAGGGCAGATGACTTCAAAGATCTGGTTATAATTCAGGCCGTGGCTCTCAGGGTCAGTCAGAAGGGGGATGATCTTGTAAAATTCATAGAAAGAGCCAGGCCAACCATGAATCATTAACAGTGGTTTTACTTTGTGACCTGATGGCGGTTTTGAGGGTTTCACATGGATAAAGTGGATGTCGAGCCCTGGAAGAAAGCAGCAAAGTGAAGTCCAAGGTCAAACAGATCTGAGTGGGTAAGGTCCAGAGCTGCACATCACAGCCCACCACAACACACACCATGCTCTCAGGAAACTAACTCTCTTGGCCATACTGCTAATCACTTAGTGCCCTAAATAATTTTTTCCTTAGTTCCATGTGCTTTCATCTTGTCTCCCCAATAGGCTTTTAAAGTCTCTTAAGGACAGGGACTTTATTCTATTTCTATATCTCTCTAATATTTGCCACAGTGCAGGGCTCATGATTCTATAAATATTTACTAAACAATGAATGCAAGTATTAGGGAAGGAGACCAAGAATACATGGATGTGGGATGTGAGATGAGGCATTTCCTGTTAATAGAGAAGGCCAATGGGTAGGTTATTGGAAATGAGGAGGTAGTTCCCTCCAGTTAACTCCATAAAAACAAACTGAGGGGTTCCCAACATTTTTCTGCACCTTCAAAAACTACCTTAAGACAGGAAATGTATTGTTAGGTGCAGAGAGATCAGGCTAAAAAAGAAACCAGTCTTAAAGATGCACAAACAGATGGCCCCCAGGGCTCTGGAAAACATAGTAACCTGGGCCTTCAAGGGAGTCCTATAAAGGATCATTTCTAAGAAAGTCCTTGCCTTTTTTATTTTTTAAAGATTTCTAAGGTTCAGGCATAAGAAAAACCTTTCTGACAGGTTGTCACTGAACAATGGAACAATGAAAAGAGAAGGCCATAAATCTCCAGTTCTGAGATAGTTTGAATGTGGCTGGACTTGTTAAGGGAGGAGGGGACAGATAAGATGACCTCTTCATGTTATCTTATTAAATAACCACTACTGGGAATAAAGCTAGAGTAAACTGTGGAGTCTGCTCTCCAAGGTAAGAAGATATCCTGATTTTATCACAGAACTATAGGCAAAATTAGGTATATTTTGGAAAAATACCTTCAATCTTAGTTTTGAAATGAGGATATTTGTTTAGAATGTCCACTTGCTTCTTCCAATCAAACTGGTTCCTCCAATAGGAAACCACCTTCTTTAGGTAATTAGAGTTGAATCCATAATGGAATCGGCTGTCTTCCAGGGGTGGAGTGAATCGAGTCAAATCAATCCTATGGTATAAGTCCTAGATTGGGGAAGAAGCAGGAACCATCAGAGAGATAGGACACTGCTGAAAAACTCTATTCCCTAGAGATATCCACAAACATTTAAACAACAAATCAAGGAGCTGTTATTTTGTCTTTAAAAATAAAAGGCTTTGGAGGCAGTTAGGTAGCATGGTGCATAGAGTGCCAGCCCTGAAGTCAGGAGGACCTGAGTTCAAATTTGACCTCAGACACTTAACACTTCCTAGCTGTGTGATCCTGAGTAAGTCACTTAACCCCAATTGCCTCAGCAAAAAATAAAATAAAATAAAAGGCTTTGACTAGGTGATCTCAGAGGTTTGGTAATAGCAAAACAAAGTTCAAGCAAGAACTTATATTATGAACATAAACTCACAATATGCTACTGAATTAGGAAAGGAGTATTTTATGGTATTTTAAAAATGTTTTATTCATGTTCTTTTCTTCTCTTTTTTTGTCAGATAACCACTAATTTACTTATCCTTTCCACTCCCCAAACCAACAGAAACCATCTATTGTAACAAATAAAAATTGTCAAGCAAAATACTATGCCTTTACTTTTGTAACAGGTTCCTCATTTGGGATAATCTTATTTTTTCTATGAAATGATCCAGCACTATCTTCTTTCTTATCTTCTAATTCTGCACCTTTAACTATCTAGCAGACATCTCAAACTGGATAGCCTATATTTTATAGATGTTTAAAAAACAAACTTATTTTAATTTCAATGAATGAAAATTTACTTTCTCTCCTTTCAATTTTTTCCAGTTTTTTAAAAAGGAAAAAAAATATTTGGAGCAAATATGCATAATTAAAAGATTAAAAAATGTATAAAGAAAACAAATTCCTGCACTATCCAAGTCCAAAAAAAAAGTTCATCATCTCTGTTAGGAAGTAGGGAACCAGTTTCATTATTAGTTTCCAGGTAGCCTGTCATTGTGTTGATCAGTTTCCCTGAACCCTGTTTATGAAAAAGAGGGTGAGAAAGAAATATGCTCAGCACCAGTGCTCTAGGTTTAATACAATTTACTTCAGCTGCCTCTCTTTCTGTTAACTAGAGTCCAATCACAAGTTCTTATCCCTTATATTCTCTCCTTTTAAACCCCTTTCCAAAATCTACCCTCCATGGTTAGAGTTTGCTTTGCTTAAGACAAAATCCTCCCTTACTCTATCATCCCTCTTTTTACCCATCTTTGTCTTCTCCCCCTTCTCTCCCATTTTGATGAATTCAGTTGTGTTGTCCCCTCCTTTAAGAAGCTTGGATAAAATCAAGATAGGTTCAAATGGCACTTAATTTTCTCCATCTCTTCCTTTTTTGTAGAATTTTCTACTCAATTCTGAGTAGAATCTTTCTTTCCTCTTTCCCCTCAATATATTCCTTTTCCTTTCCTTTCCCTTTTCCTTTCCCCTTTCCTTTCTTATTTTTAGATCATTAAAACATTTAAAAAATAAGTGTGTGTGTGTGTGTGTGTGTGTGTGAGAGAGAGAGAGAGAGAGAGAGAGAGAGAGAGAGAGAGAGAAGGAGAGAAAGGAGAGAGAAAGAGAGAGAGAGAGTAGGCGGTTTTGAGGGGTAGTATCCAGAAATCAAATGAGTATAAGACACTTGATGTTTTAAAGTGGTCCCTGTAAAAAAATATCTCAATGTTCATGCTTAACATACCCAGATAAGGTGTTCATCTGGAACAACATGGTATAGTAAAAAGATTACCAGCTCAGGTGATCTGAGTTCAAATCCCACCTCTGATGTACTACTCCTGAGACTCTGGGCAACTTATTTACTTTCCTAGGTCTCAATTTCCTTCTCTTTATAATAAGAAGGATGGACTAGATGGCCAGGTTCACAGTCTCTTTTTAAAACTTTCCAAGTTCTGTCCCTACTGGTCTCCTTGTTTCTCAAGATTCTCACCACCTGTGGCCTCTTTCTCTTGTGTACTAGACCATTCAGAGAAAGCCATTCCTTAGATGATCTCATCCCACCCTCTGCAACCCCAAAGTCAGCCAGATTTGCTCAAGTTTCCAGCTTTCCCAGTTATAGTTCTTCCATCTGAGAACCATCTTGGCCCTACTTTTCACTCCTTACATTCTTACTTGCCCATATGTGGCCAGGATATTTGGGGGAAGGACTGGGGAAAGAGGGGGTACAGAGGAAAATTGGTGTAGAAGGTAGAGATTGTTAAGAAGTCTCTGAAACTTTCAGAGGGGTGTAAGTTATTAAAACAGCTCTATTCTCCCTCCCTACCAAAAGCATTATCCCATCCTTTCTCCATCCTACCCTCCCATCCACCTAACCCTATTTATTACTAATGGCATGGCTCCTGTGGGATCAGAAGTGAGCAAAAGTTACTAAGAGATCTCCTAGGTTGTAAGAAAAATAACAGATCGCCAATCCTAGGTTCCCTAACTTCAATTCCAGTGCATTTCTATTCTATGATGCTGCTAAATGATATACTTCAAAGGCTGTTTCTTTCAGGTGATAATGAAAATTAGTGCACATTAAATCACCAATTGAGCAAGCTATACTTGAGTGGATGTGGTAGGAGAAAGAAAATATTGCAGGATTAGTCTTGCTAGTTCAGGTTCAATATTGGAATGAAAGGAGGCACTCCAAGGTCATTCAGCTCTCTCTCCACCGTACCACACTACCATTCCCAAACAATCCTCTAAGATTACAGGTAGCAGAGGAAGTGTTCATCTACATTGGCAGAGAAAAACCCTTATTCAGAGCTTCCTGATTTCTGGCCCAGAACTCTAGTCACTGTACCACCTATCTCCTAGCTCTCTGTTTGGTTCTCTCCAGTAAGATGTCTCACTTACCTTGATCTCTTCATCTGAGGTTTCCACCTTGAAGGGGCGGATGCTTTCATCCTCAGGTGTCCTGGGCTTTTTTCCTGGGCCCCACCACACATCTACCATTTCTAATTTTTCATTATTCTCTCTGTTAATGATCCAGTAGATTAAACGGATAAGAAACAGGACGGCTAAAATCTGTACTAAACACATATCTGTAAGAGAAAACACATACAAGCAAAATTAGCCAAAGGACAATCAGTCCCATAGCTGGAAAATAGACACTAAGGCTTAAAGTCTCCAATACATCCTTATTCCTATGGTCAAGCCAACCCCACCTCCCTCCAAAAACAGGGAACATTAGCCATCCCACCTCAAAGGGCCAGCCTCAGGCTTAGCAGTTTGCAAGCACATCTGATGATCAGTCAGCACAATGCACTGAAAAGAATCCTGAACTTAAGATTCAATCTAAACCTAGGAATCAAATACTGACTTACTACTGGCTGTGTAATTGTGGGCAAGACATTTATTCTTAAACTTCATTTTCCTCCTCTGTAAAATGGGGATGGTAGCATGTACTTTATAGAATGTGGTGAAACTCAACACAAGATAATATATGCAAAACTCAATATAAATATCAGTTATTAGAAATGAAAGTGAACTTAGGAGATAAACTTATCTACACTGCTATGAAACCTGAATTGTCAATGAACCTATAATTAGCCTAGAGCACATAATGTCAAAACTAGAAGAAACTGTTGGGATCAACCCTTTAATTTTATAGTTAAGGAAACTGAGGTCTCATTACTAAAAGGTCTCCTAGGTTGTAAGAAAAAGAACAGTCAATCTCAGGTCCCCTAACTTAAATTCCAGTGCATTTCTATTCTATGATGCTGTTAAATAATATACTTTAAAAGCTGTTTCTTTCACATGATAATCATAGTTATTGCACATTAAATCACCAATTAAGCAAGTCACATTTGAGTGGATGTGTTGGATAAAGGGAGTGTTGTAGGATTAATCCGGTTAGTACAGTTTCAATATTGGAATGAAAGGCACTCAAAGGTCATTCAACAGTCAACAAAAAGACATAGCTAGACATAGCAAAGAAAAGATCTCCAATAAGGTTACTTCAGTAAGTAGTTTGGGTAGACACAGCCACTGTCACTTTCATATGGAAACAGTGATTTGGGCTCCCTTGGGCCATTGTGAGACATCCAGGAATTACACCCAAGTGTGCATCTTGGTTCCACAGATGAATCAAGTCCTAGGTCAGCTCTTTCATCTTTGAGGAGAAAACTAGACTAACTTGGGGGAAGGGATTGGAACAGTGGTCCCACCATACAAGGGAAGCATTGATTGAGGGGAGTAAATAAGAACCACGATCCCAGGATATGGAACTTATATCTCTAATGTCTTGTATAGCAGGTAAAGAGACTTCTTTAGGGGACTTCCTGGTCCCGAATTTTATCATCTCTTCATTTCTCCCTTCCTTAGATATTTTGCCCCTATTCTACTCCATAGGATGGTTTATATGCAATTTCAAATACAGAAATATGAACATGGGATGACTCTTCCCTAGATCTAGTTTTAAAATGGGTATTGGCAAATGGATAGTGAAATGGTTTCAAGCAGGTTTAATTTTGTGCATATGGGATGTCGACCAGTTTTTGACTATCAATTAGATTCAAATTGACTAAATAAGAGCCCTACTCTCAGAGTTAGAAACAGACCTAGGTTATTAAGCTGTGTGATCTTTGGTAAATTACTTCATTTTTGTGTGTCTCACGGTCCACATCTATAAAATCAAAGTTTCAAATTTTATGATCCTATAACCACAGAATGAATAGGTGATTAGATTGTTTCAAGTTCCTAGCCAGGAATTGGCCTCCAGCATTAGAAAGCTCTGAACTATGTTAGTTTTAATAGGAAGGGAATGTAGCCCATTGAAAGGAATAATAGAAGACTCTAAAGAAATGCTTGAGTGATTCTGCAGCTTTTACCTGTCCTTGTTTCAGCTCCTCCCCTCCAAACCTAAAACACCTGGAGAAATAAATGCCATGGCTTCCTGCCCATATTACAAGTTCTCACAGAATGAAGAATCTTGACTTTAAAAGGACCTCAATTAGTCATTTCATCTAATCCATACTAGAAAAAACAAAAATTCCCTTTACAAAAGAAGTGACAAGTGGGTTAACTTTTGTTTGATCTCTAAGGTTACCACTATTTTCTCAGGTAGTATATTCTACTTTTGGACACTGAGACCCATTTAGAAAGTTTTTTCTAACTTGAAAAAAAGTTGCATGAACTGATACAAAGTGAAATGAAAAGAACCAGGAAGACATTGTGTACAGGAACAACAACACTGTGTGATGATCAACTATAAATGACTTAGCTTTTCTTAGCAATACAATAATCCAAGACAATTACAAATGACTCGTGATAGAAAATACTATTCACAGAGAAAGAACTGATGAACTCTGAATGCAAATCAAAGCATGCTATTTTAATTTAATTTTTTGCTTAATGGACAACAGGATAGCTTATCATTCATTCATTAGGTGGGAGGACACATGACTACATCCTTACTTTTTTCATAGTCTAAAACTATCCTGCCATCTTGGTACTTAGAGAAGAACTGTGGTATAGTAGTATACTTTGAAGACCTAGAACTAAAGCCCAGCTTACTGTTTAGTAGGTGCCTTTTGGCATGCTACTGAATACTGAAGGATGAGAATATTAAGTCAGGACTTAGGAGAGATCTGGGTCCTTGTATGACTTGTATGAGAAGTCCCTTAACTTCTTTCAGTTTCCTCATCAGTACAACGGGAAGGATAATACTTGTAATACCTAACTGCACAGAGCACCAGGGGATCATAGAGGTCATCCAGTTGTCCATTTGAGGAAAACACATCCTAGAGCTGAATGATTTGTCCAAGGCCACACAGTGTGTATAAGTGATTGCTGGATTCCATAAGAGTAAATAACAATGACTGATGCAAATAATGATGATGATTGTAATAGCATTTACATATCACTTTGTTATTTTTGTTGTTTATGTCCAATGCTTTGTGAGCCATTTGGTGGTTTCTTGGAAAGGTTATTGAAGTAGTTTGCTATTTCCTTTTCCAGCTCCTTTTTCAGTTGAGGAAACTGGGGCATTTAGGGTTAAGTGACTTGTTCAGGGTCACACAGCTAGTAAGTGTCTGAGGCCAGATTTGAATGCAGGAAGAAGAATCTTCCTGACTCCAGAGCTAATACTCTGTCCACTTTACCTCCTAGCTGTTCTATGGGTTTGCAGATTCCTGTACATATATTACCTCTGCTAATTGTTTCTTATAGAACAATAATATTCCATAACATTCATATACCATAATTTATTCAGCCATTTTCCAATTGATGGGCATCCATTCAGTTTCCAGTTTCTAGCCACTACAAAAAGGGCTGCTACAAAAATTTTTGCACACATAGGTCCTTTCCTTTTTTATGATCTCTTTGGGTTACAGACTCAGTAGAGACACTGCTGGATCAAAGAGTATGCACAGTTTGATAACCCTTTGGGCATAGTTCCAAATTGCTCTCCAGAATGGCTGGATCAATTCACAACACCCACAATGTATTAATGTCCCAGTTTTCCATATTCCTTTCAATATTTATCATTATCTTTTCTTGTCATTTTAGCCAATCTGAGAGGTGTGAAGCAGAACCTCAGAGTTGTCTTAATTTCCACTTCTCTAATCAATAGTGTGTAATATATTATCTCACTTTATATATATCTTTAGATCCTTATACCTACCCTGTAAGGCATGGAGTTATTATTGTATCCATTTTGCAGGCGATTTAACTCAATCTTAAAGAAGTCAAATGATGATACATTGTTGGTGTAACTGTGAACAAACAGATCCAACCATTCTGGAGAACAATTTGGAACTATGCTCAAAAAGTTATCAAATTGTTATCAGCAGTGTTTCTACTGGGCCTATATCCCAAAGAGATCTTAAAGGAGGGAAAGGGACCCACATGTGCAAGAATGTTTGTGGCAGCCCTTTTGTAGTGGCTAGACACTGGAAACTGAAGGGATGCCCATCAATTGGAGAGCGGCTGAATAAATTATGGTATATGAATGTCATGGAATATTATTGTTTGGCAAGAAACGGCCAGCAGGATGATTTCAGAGAGGCCTGGAGAGACTTGCATGAACTGATGCTGAGTGAAATGAGCAGAACCAGGAGAACATTATACACAGCAACAACAATACTATATGATGATCAATTCTGATGGACTTGGTTCTCTTCAACTATGAGATGATTCAGACCAGTTCCAGTTGTTCAGGGATGAAGAAAGCCATCTACACCCAGGGAGAAGCCTGTGGGATCTGAGTGTGGACCACAACATAGCATTTTCACACTTTCTATTGATGTTTGCTTGCATTTTGTTTCCCATCTCAGATTTTTTCTTCTTGTAAATCCGATTTTTCTTGTACAGCAAGTTAACTGTATAAATATGTATACACATATTCGATTTCTCAAGTATTTTAACATAATTAACATGTATTAGATTTCCTGCCATCTAGGGGAGGGAGTGGGGGGGGGAAGGAGGAAAAATTTGGAACAGAAAACTTTGCAAGGGTCAGTGTTGAAAAATTACCCATGCATATGTTTTGTAAACCAAAAGCTTTAATAAAAATAAGAAGTTAAGTGAATTGTTTAGTGTTGATGGAGCCTGTAAGAGGGGTGGGAAATGGGAGATAGGATGTGAAGCCAGTTCTTCTTGACTCCCAGGTCTAAAGATTTATCTATGATTCTATCACTTAAAGAGTAAACAGGATCACCATCCTAATTTATTTTTCCAACTGAAATCATTTACAAACTTTCTTACTTTTCCTTTTTCCTTTCCAGCATCCAACACATGTAAAACTAGTTCTGGCTCTGGCCCTGGGATGCTGGAATGCATCAATGCCCCAGAGGGATTCAGCAGTCACCACCAACTGAACATTTCTCAAAAGTTAGGCTATTGAAACTCCCTCCTCTCCCTCAGACCCCAGCATATGGTCAGTCCTATACTAGAACTGGCTAATAGTTTCTCTTTCTTCAGGATCTCTGTAGCTCCAAGGGATTAGGAGAATAATGTCCAAAGTAGATGTGACAGCTTCTCTAATAAGAAAGGATTTTAATCTTTTTTTTTTCCAATGGGGGCAAGTTCTTTAGATTTCTTCTAAACAAAGAAAGAGAGAGAATTCTACACTGGGCCTTGTTCTGCTCCCTTTCTTGGCAGCTTCCTCCCAATGGATTCAGCTCCCGAGCTGCCTCCTGTGCTTGGTCTTGGCAGAAGGGACTTTCTTCCAAGACTCTGACATGACCAGGGTGGGGTGAGGAGGGAGGAGGGAGGAGGGACCTCCAAGTTTTGTTTGTTAAAGGAGGATTCTCTTCTGCCACAGGGTCTGGGAACAGACTAGCCTCATTTAGCTAGAATTTTAGATAGAAAGAACTCATACCAACAGCAGTTACTGGAAAGTACATTCAGAACTTTTGCATATCTGTATATCATGCTTCAGTGTCCTGGATGAGTTTAGTTTTCAGTTGTGTCCAATCTTCCTGATTCCATTTGAGGCTTTCTTGGCAGAGGTAATTGGAGCGGCTTGCCGCTTCCTTCTCCAGCTCATTTCATAGATGAGGAAACAGAGGCAAGCAGGTTAAGTCACTTGCCTAGGGTCATACAGCCAGTAAGTGTCTGAGGTCAGATTTGAACTTAGGTCTTGCTCCACCCAGCTGCCCCCAGGATGAAGACATGGGGGTTATTTTCAATTTTATATTGGACAACCTTTAGTCTGGTCATTTTTAGTAAAACCAAAGGGAATAGACTTGTAGGTACTTAGGAAATTATAGTAAAATTCCATATGGGAATGCTCACTATTACACTGATTAGGTTCAAAATAATACAGCTCCATAAAATAAGACAATTACCTATAATTCACTTGTTAATATAGTCTTCCAATGGCCTCCAAAAGCCAAGTGTTAGAAAAAGGCTCATTTGTTCTTTCCATTAAGATTCTCTCATGGAGCTCTAACTAGGGTGTGGTGATTAGGTCTTTTCAAGGAAGTGAAATTTAGAAGGCACAATAATTAAAAACTGGTTTTAGAAGATTGTACAAGTCTTAAATTAGTGCCATTTATATCTGAGCAGCACATTTCAGGACTGCAGAAATACAAAAGAGTTATATCTAGATGGTAAAAATAATTAGCCAGCATTGGAAAGCTGCACTCCAGATAAACTTCTTCTAGATATAATTCCACCTTGCTCCTCATCCCTAATTGCTCCCCTTGAGAGCAAACTGCCCCAGAAATGGCCTGAGATCTCTCAGTATTCCACTATAGAGTTAATACCAGAGTCTTCCCTCCTGTACAACTAAATTTGTGACAATTACTTCATGTATCTAAGCTTCTTGGAAAGGCAATGTGATATAGTGATTAAAAAGCTGGTCTTTGAGCAGACAGGCATGGCTCAAAATCATACTGACTAAGACCTTGGGCCTAAGTATTCTAGACTTTAAGTTGCAGAGAGGATACTGATCTGCTTTAATAGCAGAAGCTTCCTCCTTCTGAGAGTTCCCGAAACCCTTGAAACTCCATGTCTGGTTTCTATCCCTACTTGTATTATTTTCACAGAAGCCACTGTGGTTTGGATGAGAGATAATCCTGGAGTCAGAATGGCCTGGATTCAAGTTATGTCTCTTTCACCTTGTATGACTGGGGACAAGACACTTAATCTCTCAATGCTCTAGACATTTCTTTAAAACAAAATGTTTCCTGCAGTGGACAGAGCACTAGCCCTGAAATCAAGAGGACCTGAGTTCAAATCTGGTCTGACACTTAACAGTCCCTAGCTGTGTGACCCTGGTCAAGTCACTTAACCTCAATTGCCTCAGCAAAAAGCAAAAAAACAAAACCAAAAACAAACAAAACAAAAACAATGTTTCCTAGAAGAGAATGCCTGATTTGATAGCAGAAGTCCCTTACTAGGAAATCTCTACACAGATAAAAATCACAAGTTAGTTCCCCCCCCAAAAAAAGTCATATTCACAAAGTTGATCAAAAATCACAGTCAATTTGGGGGTGCTTGCCCCAGAACTCTTCATTTTGCACATGCTGGGTATCAAAATTACTTGTTAGAACTCAGCTCATCCTAATTTTTTCATCCTTCTAACTGGAATACACATTGCAGGGAATATACATATTTCAAGTAATGTCCAATAAGATGATGCACAAGACATTTTTTCCAATTCTTATAAGCC
>JAJPUD010007749.1:77854-101672 GCA_023553655.1 Myrmecobius fasciatus | reverse complement strand
GCCCGGGGATTGGCCTCAGACCGCCAGCCTCATTTGCATAAGCCCCGAGAGCTCCGCCCACGTTCAGCACCCCCGCCAGGGGGCCGAGGAAGGAGGGGAGCGGGGCGTGGGGGAACGTGAGACCCGGCCCCTCCCACAACTCACACCCACCCCCTCCTGCCTAGCCCCTCGGTCTTCCACATCCCCCTCCCCCAGCTTCCACCCGGCTGGGAGGCTCCCACCCAGCTGTGCGCCCACCTCCGGCTTTCTGCTCTCCCCACCCGGCCACCCCCCCGCTCCCCACCCCCCAGCCACTTCCTTTGACAGCTTCTCGAACGCTCAGTCCCCTGAAACCGACCTGACTTAGGAAACTGTCATAGGAATGAGGTCATAGCATGTATGCTGCCTGGAGTCAGAGTGACTTCCTAAGCTGTGTGACCCTGAACAAGTCACTTCACCTTAGTTCGCCCCAGTTTCCTCATCTGAAAAACGAGGTTAATAACAGTAGCTACTTCCCGTGGCTGTTGTGCAGACCACATGAGATAATTATAAAGCGCTTGGCACGGCCCCTGGCACACAGCAAACTATTCTTCAATAACAACAAAAAGGTGACCCAGTGGAGAGAGTGCCATGCCTGAGTTGAAATCCTCCCTCAGACACCAGCTGAATGACCACGGAAAAGTCACTTAACCCTGTTTGCCTCAGTTTCTTCATCTGTCAAGTGAGTTGGGGTGGGGGTGAGGGGAAATGGAAGAAGGAAATGCCCAGTCTCTGTCGAGAAAACGCGCATGGCCCTTATTGGCGTTCCATGTAATTCACGGAGTCCAAGACACAGTTGAACAAAAAGATCTCTTAAAGTTCTGAGATCCTATCTTTGGCCAACCTTTGACGTCAGAATTTCTGGTGCCTGACTATCAAAAGTTTTTTTTAGTTTCCTTTTTTCTTTTTCATATTTATTACAAATTTATTATATATACATTTATTATTTTTAAATTAAGTATTATATTATTGTATATAACATAATTCTGTGCTAACATTGTCATAAATTATTATAAATATTAAATATTTATATTTAATTATTTTTAATAATAGCTTTTTATTTCCAAAATTCGTCCAAGAAGAGTTTTCAACATTCACCCTTGCCACAAAACCTTGTGTCCCAAATTTCTCTCCCGCCCTCCCTTTTCTCTCCCCTTTCTTCCCTTCCCTTAGACGGCAGGTAATCCAATATATATTAAACATGTGCAATTCTTCTAACTGTATTTCCACATTTATCAGAGCATCGTTGCCATAACGGTTGTGTTTTGCTTTTTCTTTCTGATGGAATGACTTGGAAGGATTAAGAATAAATAAATAAATAAATGAATAAATAGATAAATAGATAGATAGATAGATAGATAGATAGATAGATAGATAGATAGATAGATAAATGAATGAATGAATGAATGAATGAATGAATGAATGAATGAATGAATAAATAAATAAATAAATAAATAAATAAATAAATAAATGAATGAATGAATGAATGAATGAATAAAATAAAAAAATAAAAAAATAAATAAATGGTCGTTTAAAAATTTATTACAAAAAAAGAGAGAGATCTTCAGACGCTATTCCCTCTTCCTGTCCCAAGTATTTTACTGAGCGTGGAGGGCTTTGGGAAAGCCAGATGCTGGGAGAGAGCTGGCTCCCCAGCAGGGGGCGAAGGTTAGCAGCAGAAATGGGAGTGGGCTTGGGGGCCGGGAGGAAGCCTCCTGGGGAGGTCAGGAAAAAAAAAAAGGCTGGCTTGCATGGGGCTCTGGGCTGACCTTCCCAAACTGGTTTAGGAAAAACAATAGAGTAAAGCTGCTCCAGACCTTCCGAGGATGCCTGGAGGCGGGGCAGCCTGCAACGCTGTAGGAAGCATTCTTAGCAGAGCTGTCTCTGGTTACAGGGCAACGGAGCTCCCCCCCCCCCATCCCCTTCCTTATTCTCCTCCCTCCTCTCCAACCCATCCTTTCTGTGCCCCTGTGGGACTTTGCGTAAAGCACTTCTTGGGGAACTGGTAGAACCCAGAATTCCCCAGGCTTTGGGGAGAGGGTACTGGTCTGCAAGGGTTGGAGGGTGTTTCCTTACTGGAAGTCACCATTACCCCCCCCACCACATTACATCCCCCCCCCCCAGACAGACAGACACCTATGAAAAGCAACCCTGAGTCAAGCAAACAGCAAGAAGTACAGATGGGAAACTCACAATTTAATGAAATTGATATCACAGTATTCCAGGATGGGATAGACCATGGGATCCAATTTCTTTATGAAGGGGAAGTTACTTGAGAAAACCCAAGGAGGAAGTCCATAAGAGCATGGGATGTTAACTAGAAGAGATCCTTCCCTGTTTTACTGAGGAGGAAACTGAGTCCCTAAGGGGACTTGCCCCAAGTCACACAGAGTCCTTTGACCCCAAGTCCCATGCTCTTTTTGCTGCCTCCAGAGCCAGGATATGAACCCAGGGGAGAAGATTCTACTATGCTTCTGCTACTTATTTACTCCTTGGCTTCCCTATCCAGTCCTGTTTCAGTACTGACTATGACCACATTTGGGGTTTTCTTAGTAGAAATACTAGAGTGGTTAGCCATTTCCTGGGGTTTTCTTGGAAGAGATACTGGAGTGGTTTGCCATTTCCTTCTTCAGCTCATTTTACAGATGAGGAAACTGAGGTAAATAGGGTGAAATGACTTGCCCAGAGTCACACAGTTAGGAAGTATCTGAGGCTGGATTTGAACTTCCTAACACCAGACCCAGCCTCTATGTATTATGGCACCTCCTAGCTGCCCTTTGCCGCTTTATTCCACAACATCTTAACTCCTGAAGGAAAGGGGTTGGTGCTTCTGGAGGGACTTGAGAAAGTGACATCTTGAAAACAAGTCACTTAACCTCCATATGGGTAGGACAAGACTAGTCCCAGAAAGCAAAGCTCTGGGGAGGAAAGAATGTTTTGGAAAACTTGTTATTATTGTTGCTATTGCTGCTGCTTTGCCCTTCAGTCTCGAAAAAGACCATGACATCAGGGAGATGATGCCATGACATGCAAGTGAATTGGATTTGAGCCTCAGTTTCCCCTCTAGGGCCATCTGGGTCTAGTGGCAAGAGAGAGATCAGGATGACTGGAGGTGGTCCCGGATGCATGGGAGATCTTGGCTTTTTTTTTTTTTTTTGCTTTTTGCTGAGGCAATTAGGGTTAAGTGACTTGCCCAAGGTCACACAACTAGGAAGTGTTAAGTGTCTGAAACCAGATTTGAACTCAGGTCCTCCTGACTTCAGGGTTGGTGCTCTATCCACTGTGCCACCTAGCTGCCCCAGATCTTGGCATTTTTAAGCCAAGGTCTTTAAGAAGTCTCAGTTTGTCTGAGGCAACACCCATTCAGTGATTTAGGCTAGGTAAACTCAATGATCTATGGAAGCCCATTGTTGTTATTATTAAAATTAATCTGATCTCCAGAGATCCCAAGATTAACCTTTCAACACCCAGAAAGAAAGCCCAGAGCCCAGAGTACAAAGTGTCATTCACCTAACCCTATATACTCTGCCTCTTATCTCTGCCTTTCTGTTTGTTTCTTTATATAAATCCAATAGCAAAGCATTTTGTTTAATACAAAAATGAAGCTAAGCAGCAAAGGGGAAAACAAAACAATGACCCTCAGCACCCATATAAAGAATGGGCACAGCCAAGTAAAGAGGGGAATATTCCCAAAACAATTCACCTTCCACTACTCTGACTCTCTTAATATAATCCAAGATATCACTGTCAGCTGCCATGTTGAACTTTTGGCTTAAGTGGACCCGATGGTCCACTTAAACCCCCAGCTCTTTTTCAAATGTAAGTGTCTGCTGGAAAATGGTAGTGGCTTGCCACAACTAGGTGAAACAAATTTCTTTACATTCCTCATTAAGCTTTCCCTAATCTTGTTCCTGCTTCCAGACATTTCATTTTTCTCCCTTTCACACTTTCTGGGTTTCAGTCAAAATGACCTTCTTCCTGTTCTGCAAACTCAGCATGCAATCTCTTGCATCTTTGCATAGGCTGTGACTATTTCTAGAATGTTAATTAGTCCTTCTTATCTCTGCCTCTCAGAATCTTCCCCAAAGTTCCACTTCAGTAGTCACTTCTTCCAGGAGACCTCTTGTATGTTCCTATCTATTAATACATTCTCTCTCCTCAAATTACTTTGTATTTTTTAATTTTTCACAATATTGTCTTTCCCAAAAAAACAGGCAAACACTTCTTGAGGGCAGGGATCATTTTGTTTTTTACGTTTGTGTTCCTGATTTCTAGCACAGCACCAATCACATAACAGGAACTTAGTGGATTATCTTAAACCAGTAGCCTTAGATTTTAAGGTGCATCAGCACCCATAGGCTGCCCCCACAGCTCCCTCTGGTGGGAGAGACTTCAGGCAATGTCAAGCCCTGAAAATAAAGAATCAATAATTCAGCAAATATCTATTGATTTCTTACTATGTGCCAAGCATTGTGTTGGGCATGGATCATACAAATATAAAGAATGAAAACAATCCCTGATTGAAAGAAGATTAGATTCCAGCGGAGGGACATATAAAAATATATCCAGAGTAAATATAGAGTTAATAAATTTGCCTCTGTCTGGAACTGTGCCCAAAGGGCAATCAAACTGTGTTTACTCTTTGATCTATCAAGACCACTACTAGATCTATATCCCAAAGAGATCATAAAAAGGAAAACAGGACCCACATGTACAAATTTCTTTTTTTTTCTTTTTTTTTTTTTTTACTCTTTCTGCAACTCTTTCTGCGGTGGCAAAGAATTGGAAATTGAGGGGATGCTCAACAAGTAGTGGTATATGATGGTGATGGATCACCATGGTGATGGATCACGTGATATAAGAAATGACAAAAGGCAGATTTCAGAAAAACTGACATGGAACTGACTTAAACCAACTGATGCAAAGTGAAGTGAGCAGAACTAGGAGAACTGAGAGACAGAGACAGAGACACTCACACAGAGACAGAGAGAAAGAGACTCAGACAAAGACAGATTGAGAGAGACAGAGAGACACACACATAGAGACAGAAACAGAGAGAGAGATTCAGAGAGACAGAGACAGAGAAAAAGAGACAGAGATGTAGAGAGATAGAGAGAGAGAGGCTAGAGACAGAGCAACAGTGTGTGATGATTAACTGTGACTGCTTAACAATACAAATGAGCCAAGACAATTCCAAAAGACTCAAATGCTATCCACACCCAGAGGAAAAAATTAATGGAATTGGAATGGAGATTGAAGCATACTATTCTCACTTTATCTTTTTTGTAACTTTTTTCCTTTCTTTTGGTCTATTTCTTCTTTCACAACATGACTAGTATGGAAATATGTTTTACATGATTACACATATATGACCTATTTAAAATTCTTGCCTTTTTAAGGAAGGGTGGGGAAGGAAGGAAGGAAAAAAAATGGAACTCAACATTTTAAAACAATGAATATTTTTAAATTGCCTTTATATGTAATTGGGAAAAATAAAATTCTGTTTAAAAATAAATACATTTGGAAATGACATGATTAGAGGGGTGCTTTAGGAACACTAATCTGACAACATGTGTTGCTCTAATGAATCAGGGAGGAGAGAGACTAGAGGGAGGAAAAGCAGTTCTCAGCTTTTATAATATTCCAAGAAGAGGTAGAGAGGGGGTGGGTGAGAAGAGATGTTTGCACAGAGCTTTTCTGTTTACATATGTTCTAAAAGGAAGAAACAGAAAGTCCTTCCACTTCGGTTTAAGAAGTCCACAAGAAGAACAGAGCAGGGGAGCTGTGGCTAATCACTAAGAAATGATTCAGCTGGAAAAAAATATTTTAAGAAACTGATGTGAAAAAGACCTGGGTTTTTTAGGATATAAGTCAACCAACTACATATTATAGCCAAAAGAACCTGATCAGACCTGAGGTCTAATGCTCTCATTTTACAGATGAGGAAACTGAGGTCTAAGGAAATATAGTGGGAAGGACAGATCACTGGCCCTGGAGGATCTGAGCTTAAAATCAACCTCAGACACATAGTAGCCATGTGACCCTAGACAAGTCACTTAACCCTGAATGCCTCCCCCCCAAAAAATGTAAGGAGGTAGGAAGGGAAAGGAATAAGCTTTTAGAAAGTACCTACTATGTGTTAGGCATTGTGATACTGTGCTAAACATTTCAAATTATTTCCTTTTTAATCTCATAATTACTCTGTGGGGTAGTTGCTGCTATTATTCTCATTTACATGTCCCCCACATGTAGCAAGAGGTGTTATTGTGTGGCTTAAAAGGAGGCAGAGAATCTGTCTCTAGCCTCTCTCTCTATCTCTTTTTCTCTGTCTCTTTTTCTCTGTCTGTCTTTGTCTCTCTGAATCTCTGTTTCTGTCTCTATGTGTGTGTCTCTGTCTGTCTCTGTCTTTCTCTCAATCTGTCTTTGTCTTTCTGAGTCTCTTTTTCTCTGTCTGTCTGTGTGTGTCTCTGTCTCTTCTCTGTGTGTGTGTCTCTCTGTCTTTTGTCTCTGTCTGTCCCTGAATCTCTTTCTCTCCATGTGTCTTTCTCTTGTCTCTCTGTGTTTCTCTATTTGTCTCTGTGTTTCTCTCTGCTTCCTTTAGCATGATCTGACTCTCTCTGACTCTGTATTTCCATGTTTCTTTCTCTCTGTCTCTGCCTCACTGTCTCCTTCTATCTCTCTCTCTCTCTGTGTCTCTATTTCTCTTTGTCTCTCTTCTCTCTCTCTCTCTCTCTCTCTCTCTCTCTCTCTCTCTCTCTCACACACACACACACACACACACACACACACACACACACACACACACTCTTTTGGCAAGGTAGACTTTACTTCCTGCCAAGAGGGAAACAGGAAGTTGAGGCAAGAGACTTCTCAGTTCTCTTCAGAGGAAGGGAGTACCAATATAGCTGGCTAGCTATTCCCTTATATATCATTAGCCTGGAGGATATGATCAGAGTCAAGCTAACTTCTGATGGCTTCTTTCATTAAAGGGGAAAAGGAGGACCCTAAGTTTTATATCCAAAGCTTACCCCCTTCCCCACCAAATATCAGTTCCATAGTGAACATATTTAGCACTTGGCCAAGAAAAACCCATTATTCAAATCAGCAGCAAAAAAGACATCAGAGGAAGTATACAGACCATACAAGGTGAAGGAACCCTCTCGTTGGGAGTGAGATAAAGTGAGAGAGAAGGAGGAGGAGGAAGAAGAAAAGGAAGAGGAGGAGAGGAGAGACAGAAAGAAAAGAAGAAAGAGGAGATGAAAAGAAGGAAGAGTAAGAGAAGGAGGAGAGGAGAGACAGAGGAAGAGGAGGAGCAGGAGGGAGAAGAAGAAAAAGAAGGAGGAGAAGAAGAAAAAGAAAGAGGAGGAGGAGGAGAAGGAGAAGGAGGAGTAGAGAGCAGAGACAGAGAGAGATCTCAAGCTCTCACCCAAAGTGGGCACAGGGTCATGACAGACCCTGCCACCTACTCTCCTTCATATTAATAAAAAGACTTTCCTCAGAGTCTTTTCCCTCACCAAACTGAAGTCAGGTTGGCCTTTTCCATCACCCTTCTGAAGATGGAAGGCAGAAGCATCTGAATGGATGCCAGGACTTGAAGAAAACTCAGAGGCAGCATTCATCTCCACCAAGAAAGAGAGAGTGCCCTACCAACGGACTTTGGAAGTAGGATTACATACAGTTAAGGAAACTGAGTCAAAGAGAGATGAAGTAACATGCCCAGGGTCATGCAGCCAGTCTTCTTGATACCAGGCCCAATACTTTATCCACTTTACCACCCAACTATCTCAGTAATAAAGTGATTTATCTCAAGTCACAAAGATAGTAAGCATCAGAGAGGAGATTTGAACTCAGGTCCTCTGACTTCAGAGACCACATTGTCTTCCCATTGTTCAGAAAAAGAAAATGTTAGTCCCATTGTGCCATGCCATCCTCAAGCCACATCTAGACTATTTTGCCAAGGTTTGGCCACTATATTTTAGAGCAGAGGCTCCGAACCTTTTTGTGTCCTAGATCCCTTTTGTAGTCTGTTACAGGATCATGTTTTTAAATGCATAAAATAGAAGTTATTTGTTTTAGACAATTGGGGTTAAATGATTTATCTGGAGTCACACAATAAGTATCTGAGGTAAGATTTGAACTCAAGAACTCCTGATTCTACAAGGCATAAGACATAGGATTACAAAGAAAACCATGCCTATTGAAATGTACTTCTTTGTTGTTTGCTTACTTTTTTTTTCTTCATTTTTTTTTGCTCTGATTTTTCTTGTGTAGCATGATTAATGTGAAAATATGTATAGAAGAATTGCATATGTTTAACTTATGTTGGATTACTTGCTGCCTAGGGGAGAGAGGTGAGCGGAAGAAAGGGAGAAGAATTTGGAATGCAAGGTTTTGCAAGGGTGAATGTTGAAAACTGTCTTTGCATGTATTTTAAACATAAAAAGCTATTATTTAAAAAAATGAAGCCTCAAAGGTGAAAAAAAAGTCTCTATAACTTTAATTAGAAATATTGTGATTTGGGAATGAATCATAGCTCCTGTCTACAGTTTTTTTAAAAAAAAATTTTAAGGGAATTGAGATTAAGTGATTTATCTAGAGTCACAAAGCTAGTAAGTGACTAAGAGGCCAAATTTGAACTCAAGTCCTGACTCCAGGGTGGATGCTCTGTCCATGGTGCCATGCAATTATGCCCTATATTTTCCATGTAAAAGTCAGGGTGGTAATTAGGAAGCACAGTAAAAGGCTTAATTTGAAATCAAGAACTGAGTTCAAATCTCAATTCTCAACCATTCTAGCTGGATAACCATAGACAAATCACTTAAACTCTCTGAGCCTCAGTTTTCTCATCTGTAAAATGGGAATAATATGCCTATAGAATTTACTGCACAGGTTTGGAAGGGATAGGGATTGGTCCTATGATTTCACTAACATAGAGAATTCCCAAATGAGGAAGAACTTACTTCCAGCCTGGGTACAGAAAGGTTAAGTGATCTGCATTGGATTACACAGCCAGGAATATTTGAACAGAGATTTCCTGAATTCAGGACCAACTCTCTCACCACTATGCCAGGCTGACTCTCCTCTGGTTGTCTTGTGAGGAAAAAATGGGCAGCTAATAATCTTAAAGCACTTTGAAGATTCAGATCATAACCATCTGTTATATCACATCATCAGAGAAAAAAAACCCAGAGAATATTGGATTCATTGGCCCTGGAAGCCCTCTCTTATTCTACATCTATGATACTATCATTCTCTGATGCAATCACACTTTATTTCTCTGAGCCTCAGTTTCCCCATATGTAAAAGTTGGGGGTTGAGCTCCATGGCTTCAGGTCTTTTTAATCTCTAGATATATAATCTTATAAATCAGCAGCAGCATTTTTATATCTCCCATCCCAATATAACTCCAGTTTTTTTATTTTTGTGGTAGTTTTTTTGGGGGGGGAAGGGAAGGAGGAAGGGGAGGAGAGGGTCTATAACTGGGATTTCATCCAAACACACCAGATGCTTCATTTGGTTGAATTAAGGGAACAGATGTAAGAGTCAAATTGGAGGTCACTTTAATCAACAAGACTTCTTGGTTACTCATGTAGGGGGGAGGGGACAGAGGGGAGGAGTGAGACATGACTCCCTAGCTTGGTATGTGGGCACCAGTTGACTGAGGTACCAGCCACAGAAATAGGGAAGTTGGGAGGAGGAGGAGCAGCAGATTCCAGACAAGGAGATGTACTAGAAGGAGGACTAAGCCAAGGGCTTCAGGTTTGGGCTTGTTGAGCCCAGCATGTGGAATCTATGAGTAGTCCCAGTTGGCTAGCATTTGACTGAACTCTTTGTTTGTGGTATTTGACTGTCAGCCTGGCCCTTCTTTCAGAGACTCTCAGTTTCCTCATCTCTAAAATGGGCATTTATTTTCACTATTTCCCATGGGTGTTATGAGAAAACTATAAGACAAGCAACTTTTCTTGCTTCTTATTGACCCCTTGGACCACAGCACCCTCTGGTGGTGGACCATACCACACTGGAGCCTTTCATTCTCTTTTTTCAAAATCTGTCCAAGTTGTACTTTGAGGGGTTCTTTTTTGATATCTTCTATTTTTATATCCCCTCCATTTTCCAATATATCTCTTCTTAACCCAGAAAATCATCCCTTATTTTTTATAATAGGTTTTTATTTTTCAAAATACATGCAAAGATTTTTTTCAACATTTACCCTTGAAAAACCTTATGTTCCATATTTTTCTCCCTTTCCCCCTTTCCCCCTTTCCCCCTCTCCTAGTATCCAATATAGATTAAACATGTGCAATTCTTGGGGAATGACTGAACAAGTTGTGGCATATGAAGGTAATGGAATATTGTTCTATAAAAAATGATGGAAAAGCTGATTTTTAGAAAGGCCCAGAAAGATTTACATGAACTGATGCTGAGCAAAACCAGCAGAACCAGGTATACATTGTACACAATAAGAGCAAGGATGTACGATGATCCACTATGAAAGCCTTGGTTCTTCTCAGTGGTTCAGTGATCCAAAGCAATCCCAATAGACTTTGGACAGAAAAAGAACTAAGGAGACTGAATATAAATCGACACATGCTATGTTCACTTCTTTTTTATTTTTTTTAATCTTTCCCATGGTTTTTTTCTCTTGCTCTAATTTTTCTCTCCCAACATGATTCATAAAGTAATGCATATTAAAAATAAATTTTAAAAATTTAATATGTGCAAAGATAGTTTTCAACATTCACCCTTGCAAAACCTTGTGTTCCATATTTTTCTTCCTCTTTCTTCCCTTCACTTAGTACCTAATATAGGTTAAACATGTTCAATTCTTCTATACATATTTCTACATTTATCATGCTGCACAAGAAAAATCAAATCAAAAAGGGGGAAAATGAGAAAAAAAGAGCAAGCAAACAACAACAAAAAGATGAAAATATGTTGCGATCCACATTCAGTCGTCATAGTCCTATTTCTGGATACAGATGGCTCCCTCCATCACAAGTCTATTGAAATTGCCCCGAATCATCTCATTGCTGAAAAGAGCCAAGTCCATCACAGTTAATCATCACATACTCTTGCTGTTGCTGTATACAATGTTCTCTTGATTCTAGTCACTTCCCTTAGCATCAGTTCACATAAGCCTCTCCAGGTCTCTCTGAAATCATCCTGCTGATCACATCTTACAGCACAATAATATTCTATTACATTCATATACCATAGCTTATTTAGCCATTTCCCAACTGATGGGCATCCACTCAGTTTCCAGTTCTTTAGCTCTACAAAAAGGGCTGCTACAAACATTTTTGCATATATGAGTTCTTTTCCCTTTTTTATGATCTCTTTGGGTTACAGAACGAGTAGTGAGACTTCTGGCTCAAAGGGTATGCACAGTTTGGGCACTGAGACCCATCCCTTGCAACAAAGAATTTTTTAAAAAGAAAAAAAAGTTCAAAGAAATTAACTAATGCTTAGAGAATATATACAATATTTCACACCCATAGTTCCCCACTTCTGCAGGGAGATGCATCCTTATACTCGAGTTCTTGCTTTAAAAAGTAGGAAAATATGTCCTATTAAGCTGCTTTTCAATTCCTCCAAAGAATAATTTTCTAGCTCTCTATTTCTCTTTATCTTAAAATAGGGGCAGCTAGGTGGCGCCATAGCGAACAGAGTGCGGAGCCAGAAAATAAGGAAGACCTGAGTTCAAATTTTACCTCAGACACTTCCTAGCTGGGTGACCCTAGCCAAGTCACTTAATACTGTTTGCCTCAGTTTCCTCATCTGTAAAATGTGTTAGAGAAGGAAATCGCAAAAAAAAATCCCAGTATTCTTGCCAAAATAATCCCAAATGGGGTCACAAAGAATCAAAAATGACTCAACAAAACAGCAAAAGTTTCAAGTTTAAAATAAAGCTGGGGCAGCTAGGTGGCACAGGGGATAAAACACTAACTCTGGGGTCAGGAGAACCTGAGTATATAACCTCAGAGAGTTAGTAGCTATATGACTCCATACAAGTCACTTAACCCCAATTGCTTCCAAAACCAAAATAATAATAATAAAAATAATGGAAGCTAAGATTGATGTTGAGTGGAGCTAAATTCTGGATGACCACCAGTTGGAGATGTTATAAACATGTTCTGAATGGGTTGGACTAGCTCATGTTTGAGCTCCTTTTCTTTCTTCCTTTTTTCTTTTTCAATATGTACACATATTTATACAGTTATCTTGCTGTAGAAGAAAAATCAGATCTACAAGGAAAAAAAAAAACCTAGAAGGAAAACAAAATGCAAGCAAACATCATTCTTTTCATAGATGTGATGTTATAGGAAAGGGTGGCCCAGATATATGGGGAAATGTTTTATTCCTACTTTTCTTAATATGCTTTTTAATTAAATGTGTTTTTTGGGTGGTTATTGCATTCCTAGCTAAGGAGTAAGAATAAAGATATGGGGGGGAGCTATTCCTTGTGAGTGGAAAGACCCATAAAGTACACAGGAATAGCCTTTCTGGGGTACTCATGAGAGAAATGGTACCAATTGCTATATTAAAAAGAAAACAAAACAAAACTATAACACTTCCTAGTTGTGTGACTCTGGGCAAGTCACTTAATCCCAATTTCCTCAGCAAAAAGAAAAAGAAAGAAAAAAACTGAATTTCATAGAGAAATAAATGACTTGTCCAAAGTCACACAGTAGTTAGCAAGTTTATGGAAATCAGTACTCAAAGCCTACTTCAATATTCTTGAGATCCTATCATGTGTTTGGCCCCACATTTAGTATTTGTTGGGGGTAAAAGGGAAATATTAGAAGTGGTGAAGTGGATAGAGCATCTGTCCTGGAGTCAGACGTTCAAATTCAGCCTCAGACACTTGCTAGCTGTGTGACCCCCATTGACTGCCTCCCCTAAAAAAGTGGATAAATTCTCCCCGACTGTCCTATTTCTAATCCTTCTTTCCTACCTCTGCCCAAATAATCCCTGAAACCCATAGTAGTGAGCATGTCATTCTTATTCAAAAACACTCCCAGTTGCCCAGTGAATAAACTATAGACTCCTGACTCTGACATTCAAGGCTTCTCGAAGACTTGTTCCTTTTATTTTGTGGGTTTTAATTAAACTGCTTTCTGTGCTCTGTTTGGTCTTGTCCCTCTGCCATCCCCTTTACTCCTGCTGTCCCTCAAGTCTCAAATGGATTCTCCCACTTTCTCCAGCAATTGAAATTCATACCTTCTTAAAGGTTCAGCACAAATGGCTTCTCCTTCAAAGGTTTTCCTTCTTCTCTTTATGCCTCCTAGTACCTTGACTGGATCTCTCCTTTACATTTCATAATAACAGCTAGCATTCATATAACCCTTTAAGGTTTGCAAAATGCTTTGCAAATATTATCTCACTTTTTCCCACAACAACCCCAGAAAGGGTATGCTATTACTATACCCATTTTACATATGAGGTAAACAGAGGCAATGGTTAACTAATTTGTCCAGAGTCACATAGCAAGCATGGGACTTCCTGGTCCAAACTTAAAACTCTATCCACTGCTCCATCTAGCTACATCCCCTCCTCTTATAATAAAGGTTTTTTGTTTGTTTTTTTGTTTTTGTTTTTAGAGTTTCCTATGGCGTGTCTTATATTTTCCCACATTTTCCAATTGCATATAACAGTAGTTTTCAACATTCATTTTTCATAAGATTTTTGAGTTCCAAATTTTTCTCCCTTCCTCCCTTCCCAAGACAGCAACTTATCTGATATAGGTATACATGTACAATCATGTTAAACATATTTCCACATTAGTCATGTGTAAGAGTGATTTGTATATTTGCCTTGAGAGGGATTGTAGTATAGTAGTTACTGCACCTGGTTCAAATCTTACTGTGGATATGTACTAGCCCTGTGACCCTGGGCAAGCCAAGATTTATTTATTTCTTTAGATTTTTTTTTTTTTTTTGGACTAGGAAAAAAGGAGATTCTTTTCCTCAATTGTGACTTATCCTTAATCACTGAATGAATTCAGTCTCAATCAAATTGAGACCTCTTGAAGATCTTAGATTAAAAAGGTCAAGGTCTCCCATTACTTCTTGGGCCATCTCCAGTCATCTTGATCTTTATCTGGCCTCTGGATCCAGCTGGCTCTAGAGTGAAAAGTGAGGCAAGTGACCTTACACAGTCCTCCCTCACATAAATTCAATTTACTTGTATATTACAGCATCACTTCCCTGATGTGATTGTGGTCCTCTTTCAGAACGAAGGACAAACACAATCTCCATTTTCTCATCTGTCAAATGGGCATAAATTTTCCCATAATTCACAGGCTATCCACGAGCATTAAATGAGGTTCTCCATAAAAGCACTCTACAAACCTTAAATCACTATATAAATGTCAGTTTAACCACTATAATGGGGTCTGGCTTACACACAGTTGCTTGGGATGAGTCTCCCCACATAGAGAAACTACTTGTAGGAAAATCATAATGCAAGGGATAAATCTCTTACAGAGACCCTTAGACTTTCTATAACTGGTTCTGATCCACTGACCACAAGGTGAAGATACTCTTTGATTGGACATGGATGCATTCCATCATTGGCTTTTGTCATCTTTCTTGCCTCAATTTTTTCTGCTCTTCTGCTCATCAGTTCTGCTCCATTCCCAGCATCCAGGGAGAGAAAATTCCATAAAGGGAGAGCCCCAAGAATGGGCTTTCCCCCTGGCCTCCACATTTGCTCTTTTCCATTTAAGGGAGCAGTGCCTCCCTTTAAGTTGAAGTTAAAATTTCTCACCTTTTCCAATCCCTCTTAATACTAGTGTCTTCTCTCTCTTAAATAGTTCTTCTTTATCTCATATATAGCTTGTTTATATATATATATATATATGCATATGTATATATTGCTATTAATTTATCCTGTATCCAGCTTGTTTGTATAAAATTTTCCACCATTAAATTGAGTGAGGACTCTCTTTGCCTTTCTTTGTATACCCACATGCTCAGTTTATGTGCTTAGCCCAGTGCCTGGCATATATAGTAATAAATGCTTAATAAATGTTAACTGACTGATTTTGAACATGAACTTGATATGACCAATTCTATAGAAGAGTCAAGCTAGTTTGAGTCCTCCTAGAGATCTACCTGACATAGGCAGGATTTGGGGGAAAATATTTATATTTTGTTCTTGCTGTATCTTCAAAGTAAATTTTTATTGTTATTAAAGTTGGGTCTGCTCTTTATGACCCAATGGGAGGTTTTTTGGGCAGAGATACTGGAATAGTTTGCCATTTCTTTCTGTAGTTCATTTTATAGATGAGAAAACTGAGTAAAACTGAGTTATCCCATAATAAAATATAATCAACAATAACCATTAAGTGGTTAAATAGAACTAAGGTTTTAGTCATTGGCACCTTAAAGGTAGAGGAAGGCTGCCAGAGGTGGTCTGGGTTGCCCACAGTAGAGGAGAGAGATAATCAGTCAACCCCTAAGGGTATCCCTCACACAAACACTAAAGAGTAACCATAGCCTACCTTGCTCTGAAGAAGAGAGTCAGACGCTTACTTGCCATTTTAATATTTACATAGGCAAGTCATTCTACATTTTCTGAGTCTCAGTTCTTCATCTGTAAAATGAAAATAATTCTACTTTCACTAGCCACCTTAGAAGGTTGACTATGAGTGATTACTATTCATTCATACAACAGGCACTTATTAAGCACCTATTGTGTACCTATCTGGCACTGCATTAAAAGAGAAAGAGATACAGATCAAAAAGAAAAGTGACCAAAAAAATAATTCTTGCCCTCAAGGAGCTTAAGTCCCATTAGAAAGAAATAACAAAGAAAAAGTTCTTGCCCTCAAGGAACTTACATTTTACTAGAAAGAAACAGCGTGCACATAGATAAATTAGTGAACTATATATGCAGAATAATCTAGAAGAGAGAGCAGAAAGGGCACCATTTCTTTTTTACAAATGAAAAAACAGTTTGAAAAAAAGGTTAAAAGGTTTGCCCAGGATGGCACTCTAAGTGAGTAGAATTTGAAGTTAGGTTTTCCAGTGTTGCTGTGGAAAGAGCTGCAGACCTAGAGTCAGGAACATCTCAGTTCCAATCCAGGCTCAGACACTTACTAGCTTTGTGCCTTTGGCCAAGTCACTTTATCCTGCCTTAGTTTCCTTATCTGTAAAACGAGCTGCAGAAGGAAATGGCCAACCAGGCCAGTATTTATGCCAAGAAAACCCCAAATGGAGTCACAAAGAGTCGGACGCCTCCTGACCCAGGGGGCCCAGAACTCTCTGTGTACTACAGGACATAAATCAAACCTTCAAAGAAGCCCAGAATTCAAGGCGCTAGAGATGGTCAAGGAGAGTATTACAGGGGAAGGGCATGACCTGGGCAAAGGCACAAAGGTGAGAGATGATTAGATTGTAAAGTCCTTGGAAATAGGTGCTATACTGTATTTATCTTGGCAATCCCAGAGCTGCTGAAGTGTTAAACAGCTATTTGCAAGGCATGAGTAGCTGCCCTGGTATTGGGGATATTTTTATCCCCTACCATTAACCATTTGTCCAATAGCCCCATTCTGAGCTGGTGACTGCTCCTGCCCCCTTTTAGACATGCTGAGTCAGGGGCTGACCCTATCCCTCCTGGAAAATCCTTCCTCACACCAAACTCCCAGGCTCTGAGGATTTTTTTCTGACCTTAGTGGAACTGGGGGGACTCTTTCCCTTCAGGGCCCCAGAAAAGGCAGCAAGGAGGTCTTAATTGTCACGTTAGCCTGTTGCCAGAAGCCTCTGCCAGGCAGCACCCTCCCCCTCCCGGGCTGAGCTGTTCTCAGGTCTCACTTTGTATAATTAAAAAGAAAAATAGAACAGCTGATGTTGCCCAACATGTATTTAAAGTGACATTGCAAGCTGTGGGAGTAAGTAATGGGAGCTTTTTAAGGTTTAGATGAAAAGGCTCCAAGCAAGACTGTCTCTTGACCTGGGACTGAGCCCCAAAGCTATTAATCTCCAGGCCTGGCCCCCCAAAGCCTTTTAGTCTGGGGATATTTCTTTCCAGAACAATTTTAGCTTGATAATAATAATAACTCCCTACATGCCTGGAGCTTCCTGTCAAGCAATCCTTGAGCACCCACAGGGAAGTGCAATGGAAAAAGCATTGACTTTGAAATCTGAGCTCTGGGTTCAAATATTACCTCTAATACTGCTTTTGGTGACCTTGGGCAAGTGATTTCATCTGTCTGGATGAGAATTGCCACATCTGTAGGGTTTGGACTATGTGATTCCTGAGGTCTCTTTTAGCTCTAAATTCATGATTTGATCTAATATATCAGATTGCTTGCTGTCTTGGGGAGGGGAAAGGTAAGGGAGGGAGGGAGAAAAATTTGGAACCCAAAGTCTTACAAAAATGAATGTTGAAAACTTTCTTTACATGTATTTCAAAAAATAAAATACTATTAAGTAGGGGAAAAATAAATAAATTCACAATTTGATCTCTTTGAGCCTCAGTTTCTTCCTCTGTAAATCTGAAGAGTGTGGTAGACCTCACCTAGATGACCTCGAAGGTAGATCCTACCTTCAATATACTCCTAAACTGATGCTATAAACTGAAACACCCACTGGGAGGCTAGACTCCCCACCAAGTCAGAACTTAACTCACACTGAGACATCATCAAGGGCTAAGACCCAGAGTCAGCTACTGAGAGAGCTCAAAGTAGTGGACTGGCCAAGGGGTTAAACTTTTCCTTTGTGTTTTCTAGTAACATTGTGTCTCTACTAAACAAGCTAGAACAAGCTTTCTGGCCACAAGTGCTCAGGGGAAATGCCCTAAAATTTGACAGTGTTAGGTATTATGGGCAAGGGCCACAGCTGCTGATATTGGTTCCAATGCCATTTATTAACTTCTCTCCAGTCTTATTTATTCATTTATTCATCAAGGAAATTGGGGTAAAGTGACTTGCCCAGGGTCACATAGCTAGTACCTATCTAGTATCTGAAATGAATTTGAATTCAGATCCTCCTGACTCCAGGGCCAGGACTCTATCCACTGCAGTGCCATCTAGCTGTCCTCCAGTCTTAAATCCATTCTTCTCAATGGTTAACAATTTTCTGTCCCTAACTCTGTCAAACACAAAAATATTTATATAGATATTATATATTATGTTGTATTATATACATTTATATATGCATATACATATGTATACAAGCATACAAAGTAATATATTTCATATTTATTATTCTGTTTATATGTTGTTTACTGTCCCCTTCCATCTTCTACAGGAAGCCTTTCCCAAGCCCCATAAATTCTAGTGCCTTCCCTCTCTTAAAGATTTCTTATTTTGCACATGTTTAACCTATATTGGATTGCTTGCTGTCTAGGGGAGGAGGGGAGGAGAAAGGGAGGGAGAATAATTTGAAATACAAGATTATGCAAGGGTGAATATTGAAAACTATTTTTGAATGTATTTTGAAAATAAAAAGCTGTTCATTTTCACTCTTTTTGTTATTTGTTTGCATTTTGTTCTCTTTCTCATTTTTTCCCTTTTTGATCTGATTTTTCTTGTGCAGCAAGATAATTGTATAAATATGTATACATATATTGGATTTAACATATATTTTAACATGTTTATCATATATTGGATTACCTGCCATCTAAAGTATGGGGTGGGGGGAAGAGAGGGAAAATCTGGAACACAAGGTTTTGCAAGGATCAAGGTTGAAAAATTATCCATGCATATGTTTTGAAAATTAAAAAAAAAAACTTTAAAAACTACTAAAAAGAAAATAAAAAAACTATTAATAAAAAATACTTCAGAAACAAACAAAAAATAAGATTTCTTTATCTTGTCATAATATATAGCTTGCTTGTATATATGTGTTTGCTTGTCTCTTCTATTAGATTATGAGCTCCTTGAGAACAAGAACTGTCTTTTTCTTTTTTTGTGTCACCTGTACTTAGCAGAGTGCCTGACACATAGTAAGCACTTAATAAATGTTCATTAATTGACTGAGAGTAACATATGATCTCATGGGAGATCATAATTATCTAGTGTTTAACCATCTCATTTTATAGATGAGGAAACTGAGGCAAACGAGGTTAAGTGAATTGCCCAGGATCACAGGGCTA
The DNA here is from genome assembly GCA_023553655.1 of Myrmecobius fasciatus. Taxonomy (NCBI): domain Eukaryota; kingdom Metazoa; phylum Chordata; class Mammalia; order Dasyuromorphia; family Myrmecobiidae; genus Myrmecobius; species Myrmecobius fasciatus. The sequence goes on along the minus strand of JAJPUD010007749.1, from coordinate 82,553 downwards.
CTTAGTATCTGAGATAAGATTTGAATCTAGTTCTCACTGACTTCCAAGTCCAGAGCTCTATCTATTTTGTCTCCTATAGTTCCTCATGGATAGAGTCTCTTCATTTTTTTCATCTTTCTATCCTGAATACCTACAACATTAAATAGTAGGCACTTAATAATTGCTTGTTGAAAATAAATGCTGCTATCTCAACAATGCGGTGATTTAAGGCAATTCCAATAGACTTGGGATGGAAAATGCCATCTGCATCCAGAGAGAGAACCATGGAGGCTGAATATGGATTGAAGAATACTATTTTCACTTTTTGTTTGTTTGTTCCTTTCTTTCTCATGTTTCCCGCCCCCCCCCCCCGTCTATTTTTTTCTTTCACAACATGACAAATATGGAAATATGTTTAAAAGAATTGCACATATTTAATCTATATCAGATTGCTTGATATCTTGGGGAGGGGAGAGATAAAAAGAGAAGGAGAAAAATTTGAAACACAAAATCTTACAAAAATGAATGCTGGGGGCAGCTAGGTGGTGCAGTGGATAGAGCACCAGCCCTGAAGTCAAGAGGGCCTGTGTTCAAATCTGGTCTCAGACACTTAATACATTCTAGTTGTGTGATCTTGGGCAAGTCACTTAACCCCAATTGCCTCAGCAAAAAAAAAAAAAAAGAATGCTGAAAACTATATTTTGATGTATTAACAAAATACTATTGAAAAATTAAAAAAGAAACCAAATGCTGATAGAATGACATTAAAAATAATTATCTTGCCAATGAGGAAAATGAAGCTCTGAGATATTGTGCCTTACCCAAAGCTACACAGTTGACAGGAGTATTGATTTAAAGCCAGGTTTTCAGGTTGAAATGTTTGACTTTGGAGTATGAGGACCAGGATTTAAATCTTACTTTTGACACTACTTTTTTGTAGTGACGTTGGGCAAGTCATGCTTCCTACTATATTCTACTTCCTCTCACCTTACTCGGCTTATTACATTACCAGGCACAGTGGATAAAGTGCCAGGTCTAGAGTAGGAAAACTTTAGTTCAAATCCAGCCTCAGACACTTATTCAATGGGGGACCCTAGCCAAGACCCTGTTTACCTCATTTTCCTCATCCATCAAATGAGCTGGAGAAGGAAATGGTAAACTGCTCCAGTTTCTCTGCCAAGTAAACCTCAAATGAGGTCATTAAATGCAAATGTGTTACAGTATTTTTCTTTTTTTTTTCCTTTTTTTCCTAATAAGGAAAGAGAGGGAAAGAAAATCCATTTTACTTAATTTTTAAAAAATAACTTTGAAAACTCAAAAAGTTGTAGACTCTAGAAGGTGCCTTCTAGTTTCTAAATCTTCAATCCTATGGCATCCTGGGGCAGCCCCATTGCACTGTGGGACAGCTCTAATTGTTAGGAAGTTTTCCCTGACAACATGTTTAATTTACAACTTCCCCCATCACTCTTGGTGTTAGCCTTTGGGGTCAAGCAAATCGAGGCTAATCTCTCTTCCCCATGACAACCCTTCAAATTCTGGAACTCAGCTTCCATCTCTCCCTCTTCTCAAGACTAACCTGCCCAGTTTCTTTGACTTATTCTTGTACTATGTACTCAAAGAGCTTCATGATCTCAGCCTTCCCAGTCTGGACACTCTAGCTTATTAATATCCTTCTGAAGAAATTCACTGCCTAGAACTGGACAGAGCACTTCCTAATGTGCTCTCAAAGGGGCAGAGAATAGTGGGATCACATGTTCCATATTTCAGCTTCTTTAAACTGCATTTAGCTGCATTCACAACCATAATGTCTGGCTATTGAATTTCCTCTTTTGTTTTATTTTGTTTTCCAGAAGTTTAATCATATTTTAAAGAATGCATCAAAGTCACTATAGAAATATCATATTCTGCCATAAGTGACATAAATCACATAAGCCACAAGTGATATTTAATCAAGATGGTAAGATGGGATCTTTAAGTGCTAAGGCTATTTTGAAACTTTAAAACAGAACTTCAGAAAAATATTAACTATTTTGATAAAGTAATTAATAAGGCATTTGATCTATAATCTTAATAGGCAAGAATTCTATTGTTAAAAAGTCTCATATATAAAATGGAAATTCACAATTTTGTGAAAGATAAGCCCATACAAGTCAATTATAGAGACCGCATAGTTAAGTCATAGAAATCATTACAATACACTCTTGCAGCAAGTCACAACTAAACGCACTCCAATTAACTTAATTTTAGAAATCTTTTCCTGCCTATTGATGCCAAATACACTTTAATCATTTGTCATCCTTTTGTACAGTTACAAGTTTCTTGGAGAATTTCAAGACAGAGTACAAGATTTCTCTGAGGGCAGAGGCTCTTCTATAGATACCAGCTGGTTCACAACCAAAACTAGTGATTTTGGATACATCTGTAACACATCAGAGGGAAAATTCGTACCAAGAATGGAATAGCAGCTGAAAGATGTTGATCCAAAATATCTGACAACTTTTAGTTTGAAAATGTTTGTAATGCTCAGCATCTTTCAAATAAATGATTTTCACTATTTAATGCAGACATAGGTTTCCTTGAAACAAAAAGGTAAAATACTCAATAACTACTATTTGAAATTATTCCACTCTTAATAAATTCACCATATGAACAAGCCTTGTGCATTTTTAGGAGTAAGACTTGTACCATGTTAAGAAATTCAAGTCATTTTTAATATAATAAAATATCAATTGCTTTCATTTAAATTCTGTTTCATAAAGAACGTGAAAATAGAAAGTATTAAATCATCTCTTCTTCCTTCACCCTCATATAAAAATTTATAAGCAGTGAAGCAATTTGGCTCTTAGAAATAAATGTTAATACCAAATGAAAAAGGGTTATGATTACATTATAGCTAAACCTTCCATAATTATATACTGAATTCTTTAAGAAAAATCACATCTAAAACTATAAAATCAAATCATAATTAAAACAAAACAATTTCCAAATACCAAATAATCAATTGATGCTTTAAAAATTAAAGCCCTTTAAAAACTGAGCTGATAGAGGATAGAGCCATAAATGGGAATTCATGTTCTGCTCATTAGGAAGCATCCCAAACCTTCCTCAGGGCAAGTAGCAGAAAAAGCTCCCTCCAATGGGGAGGGGGAATGGATACCACAACATGAGAAGGCTGCTCAACTACCCTCTCAGACCCCATTCCCCAGGGAGATGTTGTCACCAATAGTTCCCCTTTTAAATTAATTATTTTTATTTTATTTTATAAGCTTAAAATTATTTTATTTTTCCAATTACACATGAAGATGTTTTTCAATATTCTTAATGCATTATTCTTGATAACTAGGTGCTAGGGTTACTTCATAGGATCATCTATTTAAAGCTGAACAGGAATTTAGAGCTTTGAAATCCAATCCCTTCATTTCATGAAGAAGCTCAGACCTGAATTGGTGAAATGCTTTCCCAAGGTTACACAGGGAATAATGATCTCAGAGGGATATAAACTTAGATCTTCCTGATTCTGACCAATAATAATTATTGTTGGTGTTCAGTTGTATCCAACTCTTTGTGGCCCCTTGTGGGGTTTCTTTGGCAAGTTTGCCAGTTCATTTTACAGTTGTGGAAACTGAGGCAAACGAGTGAAGTGACTGGATCAGGATCACATGGCTATTATGTGTCTGAAGCCAGATTTGAACTAACAAAGTTGAATCTTTCTGGCTGCAGATCTGGCACTCTATACATACTCTATACCACTTCTTATATTGTTCTATATTGTTTTGGGTAATAGCCTTATTCAAGTCTCTCTCATTCTAATCAATCCTTTAAGCAGATACAATGTTATCCTCACTACTCAATAAACTCTAGTGAATCCTTATTTTCTTCAGAATCAAATGTGTCATCTTGGACAAGTCATTTTCCTTCCTCTAAGCTTTATTTCCTCATCTATAGAATAAGAGATTATAAATGTGGCCCTCTCCCCTCCCGTAGAATACATGGTGCATCTAGAATGTAAGCTCGGTGAGGGTAAGAACAATTAATTTTTGCTTATATATCACATAGCAGATGCTTAATAAATACTTATTGATTGACTGATCCATGATCTCTAAAGTAATTTCTCAGGCCCTTCTCAACCTCAATGTCTTTTGCCCTAAATTCGCTTCTAACATTAAAGTCCTCTCAAAGGGTTGGGAGACCCTAAAATTGGTCTGAGCAGAAAGAAAGAAGGAAAGCTCCCTCTGGGCTGGCCGAGTGGGGGAGGGGTCCTGCAGGATGGAGAGATTATCTTCCACCCCCAAAACACCCCCCCCCACTCCATTTCCTCTGGAAAAAAAAGTTCCATTGTTCTCTTTTCCGAGGGCCAATCAGACACCTGCCCTGCCCCCACTGCAAGCCTTTCCCGACCCACATCCCCACTACTCTCCCTCCCTGTCCTCCAGGCCATCTCAGTGGGGAACAATCTGTCTTCAAAGCCCTAGGGAGGCCTGTTTGGAAAGTGATTAATCCCCCCCCCAACCCCTCCCCTTAATGGCTTAGTCAAATGCTAATATTACCTCTCCTCCTCTCCTCCCAAGTTCTGAAGAATGGTGTAGTCCAAAATTTCTTCCTTTTCTCCAACATATCCCAAAAGCTGGAAAACTGAGTACTAAATCCATAAAGGTAAATGGATGAATGGATGAATGGATGGATGGATGGATGGATGGATGGATGGATGGATGGATGGATG